>SNQJ01S0076996.1:0-36047 GCA_010110895.2 Picea sitchensis | reverse complement strand
CCCGAGGAGGTAGTTGAACAAGAGACAGTTCAAGAAGAAGAGTCTTCTCCAAACATTTTTGAACACTTCTCGGATAGCATCTTTCAAGCTAACTTCGATATAGTATATCCTTATAATACCAGGAGTAAGACAGCAAAAAAAACTTCTACCGAAAACACTACAACTTCACCTCCAAAGCAGTCTAAATCAGCTAAGACTAAACAAAGTAATGTGAACCCCAACTTACATTATGATGTTGTTGAATATCTTAAAAAGTTAAGGGCTAACATTTCTATTTATGAGTTATTGAAATTTCCATTTCTGCTACAAAAAATGTTACAGAATATCTCGGAGAATGGAAAAAATGGTAATTCTAAAGGTAACAAGGTTGTGCAAAACAAAGCTCCCCAGAAGACTTCCACTAAAAACAATCTCGATCCTCAAGATAAAGGAAGCCTTCCTGTAAATAATGTAAATAATGTAGATAAAGTAGCCACAGAAACTGCGAGTAAAAACCCACAAGCTACTACTCTTAGTACTCGCAAAAATGTACCTCCATTCCTATTAACTTTCAAGATCTTTAATAGAAAAGTGCACAATTGTATGGTAGAATTAGAAGCGTCATCCAATGTGATGCCTTGGTTTGTTTGCCAAAAGATTAACACAAAAGTTGAACCATCTACTTTAAAAATCACACAACTTGATCGGACAAATGTTAAAGTTATAGGCGAACTAAAGAATGTGCTTATTAGATTATCGTCTAACCCCAAGGTTCATCAATTTATTGATATAATTGTTGTTGATATCCCAGAAGTGTATGGTCTGTTTTTAAGCAGGTACTAGTCCGAGCAACTACACAATTATTTCACGACAGATTGGTCTCACCTATGGCTTCCAGAGAATGGCAAGCCTAATAAGATCAAAGTAAATCGTGAGCACTACCTTAAGTTCACGGTCACAGATTTGAACGATCCCAACGAACCATTTACACCTTCTGCTGATTCACCCGAAGTACAAGGGATGGACACTTTCTTCAGCAATTTCATGGCCGAGGCTTCACCTACCACCAATCCAGAACAACAATCTGAGATTGTAGCATACGTGCAGCCAACGACATCTACGCAACGATCTCATGTACCCGATGGAAATCAAATTTGGTCTCTTTATTTCGACGGGTCAAAGTCCAAAGAAGGAGCTGGAGCAGGCTGCATCATTATCGATCCGAAAGGTAACAAAACATTGATTGCATGTAGGTTGGAATTTGAATGTACTAAGAACACTGCAGAATATGAGGCTTTACTGCAAGGTCTCAGAAAAGCTTCGGATATGGACATTCAAAATTTAACCGTCTTTGGTGACTCTGAAATAGTGGTTAGACAGGTCAGAGACTCTATCCACTATCTATCTCTACATCTCAAAAGCTACCAGTCTGAGGTATGGAATTTAATGAATAAATTTTTCACTTTCAATATAAATTCTATTCCTAGATTGAATAACTCTGAAGCAGATTTATTAGCTAATGTAGCTTCTAAAATTCTTCCTTCAGAAGGCTTGTCCCCAGACGCATTCTCCATCAAGCTGTTGTTTCGGCCATTCATCCCCAACAACATCACGAACTGGAGAGTATTTGATGACGATCAACATATTATTAACTTTCTGCACATGGAAGAAACTTTTCAAGGTGCAGTAATAGACGAACAAACGCACGATGACAATTTGTGCGATTTCACGGTAATACCAGATCCGAGAACTCCTGAATCTTCATCAGATATGGTAAACTCGATCCCTAAATCTGTAATTAGATTAGAGAAGTTTTATGATTTTCAAGATAAATTTAAAAAGACGATCAATTGTAAAACCAATAGTTCCTCATTATCTTATGAAAAAGTAAACTTAGGAACTAATGAAAATCCTCAGTGCATTAATCTAGGGTTGGGATGTTCTCAACAATAAAAATATGCATTTATTAAAATTTTCAAAGAATTTAAAGATGTCTTTGCGTGGACATATGACGACCTTAAAAATTTCGACCCTAACATCATACAGTATGTCATTCCGATGAAGCCCCAAACCTTACCCTTTCAACAAAAACTAAGGAAAATGCACCCCAAGCTCGAACCGACCGTTCAAAAAGAATTGAATAATCTCCTAAATGATAAGATAATTTTTTCTATTAGACACACTCAGTGGGTTTCTAACCTTGTCCCAGTCCGGAAGAAAAATGGGGAAATCCAACTCTGCGTCGATTTCCGAAACCTTAATAGAGCGTCTGATAAAGACAACTATCATGTCCTGCCCATGGAACAGATCCTTCAATGGGTATCTGGTTCTGAGAGGCTATCCTTACTGGATGGTTTCTCTGGATAAAACCAAGCCCTGATGTCTCCACCAGACCAACTTAAAACTACCTTCCGTACTCCGTGGGGCACTTATGCTTATTGCAAAATGCCTTTTGGATTGATTAATGCTGGAGACACCTTTCAGAGAGAAATGGACATTTCTTTCTGAGGCTTAATCAATCAATCCATAGTAGTCTACTTATATGATGTGACTTTATTTTCCAAAAACAAAAACAATCATCTAGCTCACTTACGAGCCGTCCTACTGCGATGTCGCAAATACAGCATCTCGTTGAATCCCAAAAAATCCATCTTTGCAGTAGAATAGGGTAAACTCTTAGGATTCATTGTGTCTAGTGAAGGGATTATTATTGACCCTGAAAGGACTCAAGTCATCGCGAAACTCCCCCCTCCTACATCCAAAAAATCTATGCAGTCTTTCTTAGGCTAGATTAACTTCGTGAGAATATTTGTCCCCAGTTTCTCCGAAATGGTCAGGCCTTTACAAAATTTGATTAAGAAAGACACCCAATATCACTGGGGACCTCTAGAAAATCAATATTTTAATGCAATAAAGAAGGCCATAATGGAAGCTCCGTCTCTCATGAGCCCGGATTTTTCTCAAGACTTTACACTCTACACTTTTGCTTCTGATTGTTCCTATGCCGCCATCCTAACCCAAAAGAATGCCGAAAAAAATGAAGTACCCATTGCCTTTATGAGCTTTGCTTTCAAAGGCGCTAAAATTAATTACCCAGTGGTATATCGGAAAGCCTACACTGTTTTCAAAGAAGTTAATCATTTTCGGTCCTATCTTTTGAAGTCTAGGACAAAATTTATTGTCCCCTACCCAGCCGTAAGGAACCTGTTAATGCAAAAGGAACTAGGTGAAAAGAGGGCCAACTAGGTCACCTCCTTGCAGGAGTATGACTTAGAAATCACCCCAGCTCAGACAGTGAGAGGCCAAGGGTTATGCAAGTTAGTTGTTGATTCAGCAGTAGGATAGCAAGAAGAAAGTGATACGTCAAACCTAGGACAACATGATCAAAGTCTAATCTGTTGCGCACAAAACCCTGTTAGTCCTTGTTACAACAATATAAGCTTTTTTATTGAACATGGGTCAGCCCCCCGTCACCTGGACCCCGCTAAAAGAAGAGCGCCGAGATTAAAGTCTGCGTCCTTTCATTTGGTGAATAGTATCCTGTTTCGTCAGAGTTTTGACGGCGTACTGATGCGTTGTCTTGAAAAAGATGAAGTAGAAAAAGTCTTGCTAGAGTTGCATGCAGGAGAAGTTGGCGGTCATTTTGGTGGTGACACCACTGCTCATAAGGTTTTAAGAGCTAGTTATTATTGTCCCACGCTTTTTAGAGACACCCATGCCTTGTGTCATAAATGTATCATCTATCAAAAAGCATCAGGGTGGTTACAAAAACCAGCCTTTCCTTTGCAGCTCATTTCAGTAGTGGGGCCTTGATATCATAGGTCCAATCAACCCCCCATCCTCGCAACAACAAAATTTTATTGTGACAGCCACAGATTAATTTACCTGATAGTCTGAAGCTGCTGCGTTAAGAACTGTCAACACCAGTCAGGTAATTGCCTTTCTAAATTCGAATATTATCACTCATTTCGGTATCCCTGACTGTTTAGTATTCGATAATGCTTCTTACTTTTCCTCTCTTGAGATGAGCAAGTTCGCTTGGGAAAAAGGAATTAAGCTAAAGTATTCTGCTAGCTATTACCCCCAGGGCAACGAATTGGAAAAATCGACAAACAAGAACTTGATCAAAATCATCAAGAGAACGGTGGTTGAAAATCACAAAAATTGGCACAATGCACTGCTAAACACGTTGTGGGATGATAGGGTAATGCCAAAAGCTATTGTAGGTAACTCCCCCTTTTTTTTTGTTTATGGCAGAGAAGCAATTCTGCCACCTCATATTCTTCTTCCTTCACTTCAATTGTCACAGAAAGTCCAAGAAGAAGATTGCCCCCCTTTGGAAATCCGAATTAATTCTTTGATGAAGCTAGAAGAGGTAAGAGCCCAAGATAAACATAAGTTAGATCAACATCAACTATTGGTTGAAAGCTGGTTCGATTCTAACTCTGCTTCTGATAGGAATTTTGAAGTAGGTGAGCTCGTTTTGAAGTGGGACAAACCACACGAGGGAAAGGGAGAACACACTAAATTTAAAAACTTATGGCTTGGACCGTTTTTAATTGCTGAAAATTTGGGTCCTAGTTCTTTTCGATTGCAAAATCTTGAAGGGCAGCCTGACACCTACCCGGTGAATGGACACGCCTTGAAAAGATACTTTGCTTGATAACTACCCTTGTATATTATGTAGATATTTTGCTTTTGTTTTCTTTTTCGTTTGCTTTTTGCTTTTGATTTGAATTTATCAGTTTGTGTTTTTGGAAATACGCATACCTGTACACTGAGCTATGCAAACAAAGACAATAAAAAATTCCTTCACTAAAATAACTGCTAAGAAATTTGTATAAACATCAATGGTATATTTTTGAAATTTATATTTATGTTGGAAAAGTTTGTTGTTTGAAAGAAGATGGTTGATTTCGATCTCTGAGTAAAGCTTGTCATGATCATCTATTATCTTTTTACGTTGTCCCTATTCCGTAAAGGAATGACTCAAAAGATGTCTTCCTGCCTTAGGAAGTTGTTTTTGTAAATAAAACATCTCTAGATCCAAATAAAGGACAGTTCTAAAAAATTCTGATGAGGTCTGAAAAAGTATGTTGAAATATCATGATTTTCAACGTCACCCCGCTCGACTACATATCTATAAAAAAACAAAAAACAAAAAAATATTAATAGAGCTGTGGGAAGTGCTTGTAAACCCATTGGGATGCTGAATAGGTTTGCTGGAAGTGGGTAAATGCATGCATGATGCCAAGACAACTTCGTCGGGGTACTGAACAAGCTCGTTGGCAGCGAAGCAATGTCGGGTATATGAAAATTTGCAAATAAGAATCCTCTTAATGTCCTTTATTCTGATCCAAAACTTCTTGGCAGCATACAAATGTTAGAGTGGGTTAAATGGAAACCCTGTCAAGGCTATGGATGTCTGTTGGCAGTAGTGGCTCTGTCAATAGTATTGGATATTTTTATCTTTAATATTGTGACTCGCTGGTCTTAAGACTGTTATCAGTTTTCATCTTTTAAAACATTGTTGGAATAGTTGGTAAATGATGATGTTTGTACGATTTTCTAGTTGTTATTTTTGAGTTGGAATTATCTTTACTGTCCTAATCTGAATTTGTCCTTTTGGCAGAGATAACTGCTTCTACCAGTGTGTCGCCATTGTTGGCCGCCAATTCACTTTTTTTACTGTTTTATAAGCTGCCTACACCAATGTTTTGCAAACATCAATTTTTCATCGCAACTCTCAAATAAAAGACACTTTTATTTTTGCGACATTTTCACATTTACCTTCGTTTTTGTTTTCACGACTGTAAGCGTGAAAACTTGTCTTTCGAAGTCGCATTAAAATCATTATTGAACTGTCGTTATCCTTCTTGTCGATATGCCTATTGAGCTTACTTTTTACTTATCATTATACAGTTGGAAAGACCTTTTGATTTGCACTCATTGGGCATTCTTTGACTGATTATGTATTTTTGTTTCATTAAATTGCGATGCATTGTCATTTTGATTTACATGTTATTTGATCAAATTACTTTGCACATTGTTTTCATAAAATATATAGGTGTTATGGTTAAACCCTTGATATATTTCATTTGATATGACACCTAGTTTAAAACGCATTGGCACATTGGTTAAACTCTTGATATGAATTGATACAACACATGTCACATTGGTTAAAACCCTTGGTATTGATTTCAATTTGTATGATTGGTTTTAAAACTATGGTATAACCATTGCTTCCGCAAATGATTAATACACTTACCATTGGTTTCATTGGTCGGGCAAGTGACATAATTTTTGAACTATACAATAGTGGGCTGAACAACTATAAACGCTGACAGTTGTACCTTGGAAATAACTATTATGCATGGCAGAAATAAGATCCACCAACTTCGCATGATGTCATTAATGTCTATCCCTTATCCCTGTTTCAACTCTGTTAGCTCGGGTAACCCTTCGTGCACTCTGCTCCTATGTGTGCTATGATCCAAACCCTGGACTTACCGTGTGCTCGACTCCATGGCACCGGTGGTGTGAATCGAGCCGAATGGTAGCCAAACCTTGCTATTGTTCGATAATGCCCGGAAAGACTTAGAGGATAACGGTTGGCTCACGTTTGTATAGCGATTCGAGGGTTCTAATTTATTTGTTGCATAGTAGTTCTTCCTGACTTTTGATGGCTGTAGAGCCAAGGTGGGTGACATTCAGTTGGAAATCAATGAGGAGTTTATTAGTTCTACTACAGGGTTACCATCCTCAGGCCGACATTGGTTTAAAAACTCTAAGGTCGAGGAGGTTCCATGGCCGCTACTGTTCGTCTCGCGAAAGGTCACATCTTGTGACAGAGGTATAACCATCTCCACGCTTAAACCATGATGGCATGATATTTTGATGCTGGTCAAACAATTCGTGACCTGTGAAGGTTGATATTGTCACATTTTTCGATACCACCTTCGTTTGTTAATGAATTTTATGGGATACCCGTTGAATATGCCCTTTTACTTCCAGCGTAGCCTATATAAAATGTCGAAAAGGTTTAAAAGGGAGAAGGTTGATAGTAGCCTGTTCCACCATGGCTTAATTAGACTTATCATTGTTCATCACTTAAGTCTCCACGGTGATAGCTGGAGAGCTTTTATCACTCAAAATGGTTTTGATGATACAGACCCTGTCTAGATTGACAAGCTTGTGGTTAATGAAACCAAGGTTGGGCCACCCGTGCCCTTCCATGTCCTACTACCCTCTCCTAAGCCTTCGGTCGACCTCGATATTGACTTACCTAACGTTATAACTGAGAAGGTTGAGGCTATAAAAAATCTTGTGAGAAAAAAGGTTAGAGGTAACCCTACTATTGATGACAAAAGAAAGAAGAATGCTCGGCTTATCTCGAGAATGGCTAGAAATAAGCCTAAAACTAGTGTTGAATAGAAGCCCATAGTCTTTAGTGAGGATTTGGACTCTGACATAGAACACTTCCTAGCTAGTGAGTACCCTTACTCACAGGGTCTGTGCTCTGAGACACCTTTTGACTTCGTTTCGAATCTTCCCCCTTGCCTAAGAAACAATCCCAGTTACCCAGGGATTAAACTACCTGACAAAACCCTCAGCAATGTAACCAAACCCTCACCTGCACTTTTGAATCCCGGACAATCATCCTGTGGCCAGTGCAATTTTTGGTTGAAATGATACTATATAGACATTCCCCTAATTCAATCGAAAATCAAATCGCTGGAGAACCAAGTTGCAACGTTGACTAGCCAAAGAGACAAGCTTCAAGCAATTGATAGGAAGCGGAGGACTATTGGTTCCATCATTTTTCGGAATGTTGAATTGGCTATAGCCGTTGTCAACTCCAAAATGTCATGATCAAGCCATCTTCTCGTCATACAGGTATGAATTTTGATATCATTTTAGATTTGTGAATGACCAGGATTAATATAATGATTTGAATTTGGTTTTCACATAGCTCTGTCTATCATTCGAAATGGCTCTGTCATAATGTGTTCATCCTGTACATTGTTTTCGCTTTGCTAAAAATAAATGAAATGTCGATTTGGATACACAATTTTCTCATACCCAGTTTAGCCACTGATAGATTTTCATTGGATTTGATTCGTTTGTCTGTTAAGTTAACGAAATCGATGGTTTTCTTTCAAGTGATTTTTTTTGTATCTAATTTGAACAGGAAGTTTTTCATGCTGAATTTAGAGCATGATCATGTTTAATTTGGTATAATTTCGTTATGGTTAGATTATATCGGCTCTAATTCAGTTTGCATGCCATGATTTTGGAATAACTTCGTGAGTTTGAATTGATATAATCTTCTAAATTGGGAACACAACTCTGATTGACAATAATTTGGAAAGAACGACTCTGTTTTTCATGAAAACAATGTTCTCATTTAAGCCTGTGCAAATAAGCCCGAATCGTGGAAGGGTTTTGATTCACGACAACTATGTTAAACCCCAGTTGTTTGATTCGCTTGATTGGATTGTTGTGTATCTTCAGTTAGTATGATCGATTTTATGAGTTGTATTCGTATAAAAAATAGACTTGATTGCAGCTTTGTTAATTTTAATTTTCAAATGAGTTTGTTAACTCAGATCGACTTATGTCATTTTTGTCAAATTCGTATGAGGAAATTCGGGTAATATTCATTTCAAAATGCATTCAAGAAATGATTTCGTGAATGATTTTGTCTACCCCAATTTGAAATAACAAATGATCAGATAACTCTTATGAACCCTGTTATTAACTAATTGATCCTGTTATGATCTCGTTTGTGAACATTTACGCACCAGTTTTGATTTAATTCGCTCATGGCATGGATCGTTCATTATGTCAATATAGTTATGTCGATTTGAAAACAATCTTGTTTGGATTCGATCGTGTTTCCTGTTGATGAGGCAGCATAACAATTGTCTATGATTTTTTTTAATTATATCGATTTCAATTTGATATGGAACGATTTCATTACTGTTCGATATTATACTACTCACCCAATTTTGTGGCAACAAACGAAACAGAGTATATTCATTTCTGTAAATCATTTGATTTTAGTTTTGTTTTGATCTCGAATTAGTATAACATTGTCGATTTGAATGATTCGTTTGTCTTTCAATTAGCTATTAGATACTTGTTATTAGTTGAATTTAATTCTTGAATGATTTGAATTGATTTTAATGCTGATTATATGTATTATTTAGACCAGCTACAGAATCACAAGATTCTGTAGCTAGTCTATAGAATTAGATTTTTATCATTTTCTTTAACAAAATATCTTCCTAACTTTTTCATTTTTTACCCTTTTCAGGTACATCTGAATTTCATTGGACATGTTGGACAGTCTAGGAGATATTTGTGTGTTTTAGTTTTATTCCAAGTTCCTAGTTTAGTCAGACTTGGGATATCTTCCCAGATTTTATGTAAACAGTTTTGATAACCTCCACAGGGAAGTTTTACCCTGTGGAAGGTCTTTAAATACTTATTATTTTTTGTAATAAGAGGAATCCTCACTTGTGGGAGAACTAGGCTATGGATTTCTAATACAAACTGAGACAGGAATTGATGTTATTGCTACAGCTTTCGCTTTTCATAATATCAATCTTTTGTTTCAAGTTTATGCATGCCATTTGCAGTTGATTATAGACTACTTTAGCTATCATAGTGTATTGAAGAATGATGTGATTTAATTAATGTGATCCATATCTGATTTCTTTCATTACTTTAAAAATACATAAATTACTTTATTCAGTTAATGAATGACAGATTTCTCTTCTTCATCAATTGAATTATTTCGTATAAGTCTTTGCATATAGATTTATCTAACGGTGAATATTTATAAATCATAAGATTGTTGTAGATCTTTATGTCTTGTTTGTCTTGTAATCTTACTTGAAGAGCACTGCAGCTATCGTTTACAAGAATCTCCTGGATAATTCGGTGTGGGTTTCCTCCCTCCGATCAGCTGAGAAAATCATCTTACAGAGGACAAATCTGGAGCGTTTCTCCAGGTCAGTTTGTGATTTATTTTCATTAATTTGTTTAATTTAAGTAGTTTAGTTAGATATATTTTTAGTTAAATGTGTAGTTAGAATTAGTATATTATTTTTTTAGTTTAGTTAGTTTTTGTCTTATTTCTGTTCATAAAATTATAAAATCAACAAAAATATCTTTCTCTGTCTTAGGGCAGAATATAAATGAGTTTTTTAGGTTTTATTTAAATCTGTAAATTGTAGATATTGTACATTTTGTGAATAAGATTTATTTATGTTATTAGTTAGATAGTTAATTAGTTAGAGTTAGTATAGTATTAGTTAGTAGATTGTATATATAGAATAGTTAGATTAGTTTAGTTTGTTTTAATAATTAGTTTTAGTTAGTTTATTAGTTTGTTTAATAGTTAGTTTTAGTTAGATTAGTTAGTTTAGAATAGTTTTTCTTTTATTAGGACCTTAGATCGTCTAACGGATCCACTAAACCCGTCAGGGTGGTTCATCCCAAATGGCTTGGGTTATTAGACAACCCCGAACTGGTTCCACTCTTCCAGTTGACGGACGGTCATTTTCGCCCGTCAACACTACTTTAAGATGAATGCATGTTGAAAATTTTAGTTGATCATGGGTGCCTCAATCGGATAAAGAAATGAGTTCTTACTATCATTTCAATTTTTCTTTGCATTTCAAATTCCTCAGCTAAAAGATATGAATTGGAAGATAGGAACCAACATGCATGGGAGAGATCGAAGAAGGTAGGTTCTTTTGTAGATGGACTAGGTAAGGTAGGTAGGGGTTGAGATGGATTATTTAGTTATGTATAGTGAATCTAGGAACCCAGGGTCAGAACACACGAGGGGAGAACTAAACATGCGGGTATTCATTCATTGTTGGAGGGGAAGGGACCATACTATATTCTTTCGTTGATAGCGGACCGTAGAGATCAGAGCTTGGTCATTGTTTCAAAGATAGGTTGATCTGGGGCAAGGATATCTATAGCTTTATAGCATACCACTAGACAAAGATATATTCTTTGTTGTTGATATCAATATGACTGCTCTATTGTTTGTTTGCAGGGTTATTTCCATGCATCTATAGGATAAGGGGCAAGGGAGAAAACATGGCATTGCTGCGACGCAAAACAAAAATAAACGAGGAGGAAAGTTAAAAACGAGATTGGATCTTTGTGTGAGAGTTATGTGTAACTATTTCTATCACCTTCATTGATTAGTTATGGGCCTCTTATCTTGTATAAATTGCAAACCTTCTTATTCATTTATTATTATTTTTTCTAACTTACTTACTATTTTATTATTTTGATTTGCAGACGGAAGGATTCTCAAACTTGTATTTATGTATGTATTTTTTTCTATTATGTTTTAAAATAAAAAATAAAAAATGATTTTGAAAAAACAAATTGTGAGCAAATGGAAAAAATTGTAGATGAAAAAAATATCAGGCAACTTTTTCATCGTCAATTAATTAATCTTCCTGACATCAATCAATCATCCTAATTTCTTATCCTCATGATCGCACAAAGCGTGGAGGAGAGCATACTTATTCTAAAAAGAAACTGAAAATAAAAGCATGTTTTTTTTTTATTCATTTACCTTACCTACCCTACGTTAATTAAAAATTAGAGATTAGTTACGTGCAGTCAAATAGACAATGTATCCAAGAACACAATAGTAATAAGAATATTTCCTCTTTCAATTTTGCAAATCACATTCAGAAATATGTATGAACATGCGAAATTAGTTGTTGAAACTGTAAATTAAAAAAAGAAAAAGAAAAACTAAATGAATCTAACCTCGTACTCCCTTGAAACCATCATTCAATAAGGATTTTGTAGGCACAATTTTTCTTTCTCACATCATGATGTAGCTCCGGATTGTCTTCCTCGACTTCCTACTCACATAATTTTTCTTCATTAAACATGCAGGATTCTTCTTATGTTGATTCGTCATTCGCCTATGGAGGAGTAATTAAGCTTTCGGCTACTGTCAAGATCACCTCTTCCAGAGAAGAGGAGATCCTAAATTTTGCTAGGATCTGAGTGAGTTGTTCCAAGATTAAACTCATTGTTAAACCATCTTGTTAAAGATATTCTTACAACACCCAAAACTGAAATCTAAATGAAAAAAACTTAAATAAAAGAACTCTTACTGAAACAGAAAACCATTACTCTTCACAGTTGCATAAATCAAATGCTCTTGGTAGTTGGTAGGGAGAACATGAGGAGTCTCCACTCCATTATTTCTACAAACCCTTACCAACACATGTATATCACACTTGCAAAAACTAAACACTCTTTCATAAATTGAAATTACTCTTACGGAAATTGAAACATTATTTGCAGAAATTGAAATTACTCTTGTAGAAATTGAAACACTCTTTGTAGAAATTGAAATTCATGCTTGCGTAGTTGGCAGGGAGAACATGAGGAATCTCCACTCAAGTAGTTTCTATGACTCCTTACCATCATATATAGATCATAATCGCATGAATTGAAATGAAAAAGAAACTAATACCTCAATCCATCGTGCCTCCCCGACAATGACGCCAAAATGTTGGGCTCTAAAGTTGTCCTAAAATATAACCTCTATGCATGATCCAAAGGTAGATGTTGGAACAAGCATTTTAATTTTTTCCTATATAGGTTCTTACCTTCCATTTTCAATACCTCATCCTCTAGATATGCAACACCTACAAAGGGAACAACTATCGTAACAAAAGGAATGACATTTGTCCTATTCAAATGAACGACAGTGCCTGTAAAGGGAACAACAATCATAAAAAGGGAACGACAGTCGTTACGTTGGACCAAACTAATTTTGTATTAATTTCATTGTATTACTTTCCCAACCTTCTAATTTTTCAATCCTAGGTTCGTAGACTTAGGAAGCACACACAAAGTATATGCAAGATTGAAGCTAATTTAACCTAATCTAATGGTAAAGCTACAACTGAAATTGAATCATTAATATAATTAAAGAAGCTGAAACACATGACTTGGAATTGAATTGCTACAACACACGACTGAAATGAAATTTTGTAAATGAAATTAATCTAGGAATGGAAAATTGTGTCAAAGGATAAACAACACGTGAAGAGAAATAAGACGACAAATGTGATCTCACACTAACAATAAACCAATCTCAAATTGCATTACAAGAATCAAATGAAAAATCATGAAACAATAATGAAAACATGAATCAAACTAGTAATCCCTTTCTCCACAATCAAACTAATCTTTCAAATCCTAATGACTACTACTAAATTACTACCCCCTCATGAAGAGAGAGCACTCTCTTTTATACATGATAGCCTTGAATATAAGATAACCATCTCATAATTACGGATCCACTATTCCCTCAACTACTTCCCCATTATTACAAAATATGTTCCCTTTAAATCCTCACACATATCTCTCATATATCTTCGATAAGATATGTCAGCCAAATATCCATGATCTTCTCCTTGGAATAGCCTTTGAATAACTATCTCCTTAAAATGGTGGAGAAGATATTTGAGAAGTCTTTTTGAATTAATCCTTCACATATTCCTACATATTACAAATCTCACACATTTTGGAGATATATATGAAAATGATACAGGAGCATCGCTCTCAAGCCAGCCATCCAACTCACCAACTCATCAAGCGTGCATTCAATGAGGAGGAGAGGCGCAGTCCTCTCATATTCAAATTTTGAATTTGAATCGAGGACATTTAATATTGTAAGGTTGTTAGAGCCAAAAGGCCATGCCTATATGTAGGCTTTGGATGTAGATAGCCTTTAATGGTTGTAAGGCTGCAATCTAGATCCAATCTAGACTAGACAACCCATTCAATGTAGAGTTAATATAAATTGAATATGGTAGGTAGCTTTGGAGGGAAGATCTTGAAGAGCGCCCTCATGTAAAAGATCTTGGATATTGTTTTTAGAGCAGAGGGAGAGGTAGCAAGAATTAGAGTACAGAAGGAAGGAAAGCCGAGACTTTGTTGCAATCTGAGCTCAAACACATTGTAAAGAGGCATTTTTAGATTAATACAATCAAAGCATTTTTTCATGCATGTTATTTGTGTATGATTAATGTCTTCATGTGTGCATTGAGGATATGTTGTAGATGTATGTTAGGTATGCATTTGCAGGGAAAAACAGGTTCTGCTATCTATTGGGTTCTTTGATTTCAGGTTTGGAGTTCTTTGAGGCTTCATGCTAAAAGGGCGTGACAGAACACTACGGATTTTGATGGCCAGTGCATAGAGTGCACATCCAATTCTGTGGAATTTGGACAAAGACGTGCTAGAAGGGCATACCAACTGAAATCATTGACTCAAAGGAGGATCTCAAGGTTGTTGAATACCTTGGAGGTGAGACTGTGTAGAGGAGGACACAGTAGAAGATAGAATCTCTGAGGAGTTCTATAGAGATTTTCCAAGAGGGCATTGAGCAGGTGCATAGAGTGCACAAAGGAACTCTGTTGAGTTCAAGAGGAAGATAGAATCACTGAGGGTTCTATAGAGCTCTGCCAGGAGGGAATTAAGCATAGGCACAGAGTGATGAGGAGGAACTCTGCTATGAGTTCATAGAGAAATAGAATAACTGATGATTACGGACACTCTGCTAAGAGGGCATTGAGTAGGTGCCAGAGTGCATAGAGAGAAATCTTTTGAGTTCTGGAATAGAAGAAGAGTCCAATGAAGGATCTTCACAGGCTTGCTGAATACCCTACAGACTAAGCAAGAAGTTTCTTGAGCAAGAGAGTGATAAGAGGGCATCAGATTCTCATGCTGAGGGAGAAAGAAAAAGAATAAATTCCCTATAGGTCGAAGCTACAGGAAAATATCAGAAGAGATAGAACCTTCATGCATGCAAAGACTCTGCAAGGAGCATAGAGGTCGAAGAATCCTTTGAGGATCCAAGGAGAGAAGCTCGGGAAGGGTAGTTCTTTCATGCACAGAGCCATAGCTGTAGGAATCATAGAGGCCAGGGAACTCTTTGGAGAGTTTAGAATCCAAAAAGCTCAGGAGGGACAACATCTTTGAGTGCGCAGGAGAGATCAAGGGTTGCAGAGCTAGTAGAAAAGAGTCAAATGTTGAGGCCTTTAGCATTTGGGAATTGTTCCATGTTTGGAAAGAAAGAGAACACTCAAAAGGAGAGCACAGTTGTCGTCGAATCAGGCCAAGGGGAAGATCAGGACCATTGAAGTTTCCACGTCCAGGGAGTAGTGGGAAAGCGCACAAAGCAAGAGAGATCATGAGCCATTAGATCTCACATAGATTGCTGACAACTGTCAAATCTGTAAGAAGGCGCATGTGAGTTAAGCTCACATACAAGCAAAGCAGAGAAATTTGGGAAAGTACCGACTTGGCAAAAATATTAGGATTTTGGATTTTAGGAGTTCAGGATTTTGGAGGCCCTAATGACGAGAGATTGAGGAACTTCATAGTGAAATTCCCAAAAAAGCGAGAGAAATCTGAATCGTCCATATGGAAGGAGGACACATGTCACGAGATCTCCATTTCAGGGATTTGGACATCGGAAAGCATAGAAGGGAGTCTTTTGACTTCGCGAGTGGCAAAGTCCTAAAATGATCTGGACCATCTATTCATGGGAGGACACATGGAGTGATCCAGACATCGGGAGAGAAGTCCTGAAAAGAGCGTTTCAATACTTTGATATTTTGGGTACCACGAGTACGAGAGGACAACGAAGATTTGATGCATTGAGAGTCACAGAATTTTGAAATGCGAATTCCCGAAAAGTGGAGAACGAGCATTGTCGGGAGCATTTTGTCATACCGGATATTGGGATTTCGGGGATCCTGTGGATAAGAGATCCGATCACTTTGGCTTCGAAGAACCCAAAAATTCAAAAGAAGCAGGAAGCTGGGGAATAGGAATTTCGTCATTTTGGAGATCAGAGGATCGAGAACGCAGAGGTTCTCAACATCAGGACTTAGGAAGTCCCAAAACCCAAAATTTCCATTTCGAGAAAAGGTCGCGATTGAGCCGAGGCCATGTGTAAGTGGAAGCTCGCACCGGTTGCATGCTTGTGCAGGTGGAGTTTCATGAAGAACCTGTGGATCAAAGATTGAGGATTCCAACAGGGAATCAAAGGAGCCGATCCAGCTCGAGAAGGTTGTTTGAATGATCCTGCATGGACCTCAACTCGAGTGTTTGGGGGTCCGTGTTAGTTGTGGTATCAAATCTTGACTCTGTTTGTATATTTTAGAAAGAGAGAGAAGGAAGGAAAACACTCTGATATATCGAAGTTTGGTATCAGAGGAAGCTTGCAGAGACAGACAGGGGAAGACAAAGTGTTGGAACTCTGTGATGATTGTTCACAGGAACACAACAATCAAGAAGACAGTCTGGTTGACTATGTAGGGGACGCTGGAAGCACTCAGGGTTGCAGAGTGACAGCAGCAGATCTGTCAAGAGGACAGATAGATAGCAGGAAGAATGACTACTGAAGGTCATGCACACGATGGGAAGAAGATCCATCAGTAGTTGGAGAACACTGGAAGGGATAAAGAACTTGTCGAGATCAGGGCAAGGATGGATGAGCTAGCACTGCGGATGCAACATAATTCTAAGTCAATATGGGTATATGAATGGCCCATGATAACACAGTTAAAATGGCCAGTTAGGGAATTGATGGCAAAAGGCCAGCAGACGTTGTTGATAATATGGTTGAGGCATGCTGAAAACCTCAACAGACCAGAGAAGAAAATGGTTCAGGTGTGTGAACCAAAGGATGGGAGAAACCTTAGTAGTGAGGATGACATGGGATCAGCTGAAGATCTCAAAGACTGCCAAGAGGGTAGAGAAAAAGTTCCAAACTTCTAGGAGGCCAACAAGACGAGATCACTGATGGATCCCATATACTGAGAAGACGGCAGTAGGAAAATCCCAATTTGCCAAGTGGGCATGGGAACTGAAATGAGGCTATGTGAATTTCTCATGAACTCGGAGGCGAGTTTATATCAACAAGGGATGTTGGTAAATGGAGATTCATGTGCTTTTACAGATCATGTGAATGAAGATGATGACAAGTTAAAAACTTTCACCACCCAGGAGGAGAATCAGAGGAATCTTCTAATGGTTGGAGGAATTTAGATATTCCTACCACGAAGCCTAGTTGATGCAAGGATTTGTGTTTCCGATGAAGGAGCATTAGTAGGAGAAGGAAAACCAGATGTGATTGTCAAAGGAGAAGTGGAGAATATGTTAGAGACTGCCCAAGAAGAGGAAAATGAACATTCCAAGGAATGGCTCAACAGTTTCAGCCAGGGAGCTAAGAAGACTACAACACTGAAGCTGACAACGAAAAAAGAGGAGGCAGATAGATTAATCACTCCATGGGAGATGGATTTGGAAATACTGGAGGATTGGGTGAACAATCGAGAGCTAGCGAGTGATTTCCATCAACAGATGTTGGCAGAAGAGCATTCTGAGGAATTTCTCAGAGATTTCAGCCAGGGATCTAAACGGGTGATGAACATTGTATTTTTGAGTTATGTAGCGGAAGACGAAAGATAATTCTAGGCTAAAGAAGAGCTGGAAGAAGCTGGGCACACATCAACAAAGGGAATGGTAGTAGAAACACTATCAGAGGAAGGAGAAGATGAACAACAGTTCAGTAAGAAGATTGAAGAGATGGAATCTATGACAGGGTGGCAAGTCAAGGCCACAAAAGATGAAGAAGATGGCATGGGAGATCATGATGATTTTAACATTTGCATAAAGAAATTGCAGTAGAGGAGATAGCATGAACAGGGCCATCCAGGGAAGAAGCTGGATGAGATGATAGAAGACATCAAAAGGCTAATGTTGAGATCAGCAGAGACTGCCAGCAAGGAGAAGCTGCGCCAAAGAGAAGCAACAGTAGTAGTAGCAGCCAAGCAGCAGAAAGATGGAGCAGGGAGACAGCTCCAAAGCGTTGTTTTGGATCTAGAAATATTTCAACAGCCAAGGTGGAGAGCTCATGAGAAGGAGCTCATGAATTTTCACAACATAGGAGTATGATGCAGGAGCATCGCTCTCAAGCCAGTCATGTGCCAGCCAACCAGCCAAGTCATCAAGCGTGCATTCAATGAGGAGGAGAGGCACAACCCTCTCATATTCAAATTTTGAATTTGAATTGAGGAAATTTAATATTGTAAGGTTGTTAGAGCTATAAGTCCATGCCTATACACAGACTTTAGATGTATATAGCCTTTAATGGTTGTAAGGCTGCAATCTAGATCCAATCTGGACTAGACAACCCATTCAATGTAGACTTAATATAAATTGAATAGGGTAGGTAGCTTTGGAGGAAGGAGCTCAAAGAGCCCCCTCATGTAAAAGATCTTGGATCTTTCTTTTAGAGAAGAGGGTGAGGTAGAAAAAATTAGAGTAGGAAAGGAAGGAGATTTGAGACTCTGTTGCAGTCTGAGCTCAAACACATTATAAAGAGGCATTTTCAAATTAATACAATTAGAGTTGTTTTCCTTGCATGCTATTTGTGTATGATGAATGTATTCATGTGTGTATTGAGGATATGGTGTAGATGTATGTTAGGTATGCATTTGCAGGGACAGATAGGTTATTGTATCTGTTGGGTTCTTTTATTTGAGGTTTGGAGTTCTTTTATTCTTCACGCCATGAAGGCGTGACAGAACACTACGAGTTTTGATGGCCAATGCATAGAGTGCACTTCCAATTTTGCAGAATTTGGACAAAGACGTGATAGAAGGGCATACCAACTAAAATCATTGACTCAGAGGAGGTTCTCAAGGTTTTTGAATACCTTAAAGGTGAGACTGTGTAGAGGAGGACATAGTAGAAGACAAAATCTTTGAGCAGTTCTTTAGAGCTCTGCCAAGAGGTCATTGAGCAAGTGCATAGAGTGCACAAAGGAACTCTGTTGAGTTTAGGACGAAGATATAATCATTGAGGGTTCTATAGAGCTTTTCCAGGAGGGAATTGAGCACATGCACAGAGTGCTGAGGAGGAACTTTGCTATGAGTTCATAGAAAAAAAGAATCACTAAGGATTCTGGACACTTTGCAAGAGGGCATTGAGTAGGTCCCAGAGAACACAAAGAGAACGCTTTTGAGTTCTTGAATAGAAGAAGAGTCCAAGGAAGGATCTTCATAGGGTTGTTGAGTACCCTGCAGACTCATCAAGAAGTTGCTTGAGCAAGAGAGTGCCAGGAGGGCAACATATTCTCCATCTAAGGGAGAAGGGAAAAGGATAAATTCCTTAGAGGTCGAAGCTACAGGAAAAGATTAGAAGAGATAGCACCTTTGTGCATGCAAAGACTCTGCAAGGAGCACAAAAGTGAAAGAATCCTTTGAGGATCCAACGAGAGAAGCTCACAAGGGGTAGTGATTTCATCCACAAAGCCATAGCGGCAGAAATCAGAGAGGCTAGGGAACTCTTTGGAGAGTTTAGAATCACAAAAGCTCAGGAGGGACAATGTCTTTGAGTGCGTAGGAGAGATAAAGGGTTACAGAGCTCGTAGAAAAGAATCAAAGGTCGAGGCCTTTAGCATTTGGGAATTCGTCCAAGTTTAGAAAGAAAGCGCATGCTCAAAAGGAGAGCACAGCTACCATCGGATCAGGTCGAGGGGAAGATCTGGACCGTTGAAGTTTCTACATCCACGGAGCAGCGGAAGACCGCACAAAGTAGGAGAGATCATGAGCCATCATATCTCATGTAGATCATTGAAATCCATCGGATATGGAAGAAGGTGCATGTGAGTTAAGCCCACATACAAGCAGAGAAGAGAAATCTAGGAAAGTCCTGACAGGGAAGGAATATCAGGATTTTGGATTTCAGTAGTTCAGGATTTTGAAGGCCCTGATGACAAGAGATCGAGGCACTTCACAGTGAAAGCCCTGAAACAGTGAGAGAAATCTGAGCCATCCATATGAAATGAGGACACGTGTCACGAGATATCCATTTCGAGGATTCAGACATAGAAAAGCATAGAAGGGAGTCTTTCGACTTCACGAGTGGCGAAGTCCTGAAACGATCTAGATCATCCATTCGTGGGAGGACCATGGAGTGATCCAGACATCAGGAGTGAAGTCCTGAAAAGAGAATTTCGGTACTTCAGTATTTCGGCTACCGAGAGTACGAGAGGACAACAAATATTTGATGTGTCGAGAGTCATGGAATTCTGAAATGCGAATTCCCGAAAAGTGGAGAAGGAGTATTGTCGGGAGCATTTCGGCATACCGGATATTGGGATTTCAGGGATCCTGTGGACAAGATATCTGATCACATCGGCTTTGGAGAACCCAAAAATTAAAAAGAAGGAGGAAGTTGGGGCATAGAAATTTTGGCATTTTGGATATCAGAGGTTCGAGAAGGCAGAGGTTCTCGACATCAGGACTCAGGAAGTCCCGAAACCTGAATTTTCCATTTCGGGAAAAGGTCGTGGTCATGCTCAGGACATGTGTGGGTGGAAAATCATGTGGGTTGCATACTTGTGTAGGTGGATTTTCATGAAGGACCTGTGGATCAAAGATTGAATATTCCAACAGGGAATCCAAGGAGTCGATCCAACTCAAGGAGGTTGTTTGAACGATCCTGCGTGAACCTCGACCCAAGGGTTTGGGGGTCTGCGTTAGTTGTGGTATCAGAGCTTGACTCTATATATTTCAGGCAGAGAGAGAAGGAAGGAAAACACTCTGATATACACAAGTTTGGTATCAGAGGCAGTTTGCAAAGACAGGCAGGGGAAGACAGAGTGTTGGAACTCTGTGATGATTGTTCGCAGGAACACAACAGTCAAGAAGACAGTCTGGTCGACTGTGTAGGGGACTCTAGAAGCACTCAGGATTGCAGAGTGACAATAGTAGATCTGTCAAGAGGGCAGACATATAGTGGGTAGAATGACTACTGAAGGTCATGCATGCGATGGGAAGAAGATCCATCAGCAGTTGGAGAGTGTTGCAAGGGATAAAAAACTTGTCGAGATCAGGGAAAATATGGATGAGCTAGCACTGTGGATGCAACAGAATGCTAAGTTGATATGGGTATATGAATGGTCCATGAAGACAAAGATAAAATGGCCAGTCAGGGCATTGATGGCCAAAATACATCAGAGGTTGTTGAGAATATGGTTGAGGCATGTTGAAAACCTCAACAGACCAGAGAAGAAAATGGTTCAGGTGTGTGAACCAAAGGATGGGAGAAACCTCAATAGTGAGGATGACATGGGATCAACTGAAGATCTCAAAGACTGCCAAGAGGGAAGAGAAAAGTTCCCAGTTTCCAGGAGGGAAATGAGACAATATCACTATGGGATCTCATAGACTTCTAGAAGGGCAGTAGGAAAATCCCAATTTGTCAGGTGGGCATGGCAACTAAAATGAGGCTATGTGAAAGTCTCATGAACTCGGAGGGGAGTTCATATTAGCAAGGGATGCTGGTAAGTGGAGATTCATGTGGTTTTGCAGATCATGTGAATGAAGATGATGAAAATTTAAAAACTTGCACCACCCAGGAGGAGGATCGGAGGAATCTTCTAATGGTTGGAGGAATTCAGATATTCCTACCAGGAAGCCCAGTTGAGGTGAGGATTTGTGTTGTCGATGAAGGATAAACTGCAGGAGAAGGATAGCCAGATGTGATTGTCAAAGGAGAAGTGGAGCAGATGTTAGGGACTGCCCAAGAAGAGGAAAATGAACATTCCAAGGAATGCCTCAACAGTTTTAGCAAGGGAGTTGAGGAGACTGCAGCACTGAAGCTGACAGTGGAAAAAGAGCAGGTAGATAGTTTGATCACTCCATGGGAGATGGAGTTGGAAATACTGGAGGATTGGATGAACAATCTAGAGCGAGTGAGTGATTTCCATCAGTAGATGTTGGTAGAAGAGCATTCTGAGGAATTTCTCATAGATTTCAGCCAAGGAGTTGAATGGGTGATGAACAATACAGTGCTGAGGTATGCAGTGGAAGACGAAATATAATTCTAGGCTAAAGAACAGTTGGAAGAAGTTGGGAACACACCAACAAAGGGAATGGAAGTAGAAACACTATTAGAGGAAGGAGAAGCTAAACATCAGTTTAGTAAGAAGATTGCAGAGATGGAATCTATAGCACGGTGGCAAGTCAAGGCCACAAGAGATGAAGAAGATGGCATGGGACATCATGATGATTTGCCCATTTGCAAAAAGAAATTGCATCAAAGGAGACTGCATGAACAAGTCCAACCAGGGATGCAACTGGATGAGATGATAGAAGACATCAGAAGGTTGATTTTGAGATCAGCAGAGACTACCAACAAAGAGAAGCTGGGTAGAAGAGAAGCAATAGAAACAACAACAACCAATCAACAGAAACAACAGCATCAACAGAAAGATGGAGCAAGGAGACAACTCCAAAGAGTTGTTTGGGATCCAAGAGGATTTCAATAGCCAGGGTGGAGAGCTCATGAGTAGGAGCTCATGAATTGTTGTAGTAGAGGACTATGATGCAGGAGCATCGCTTTGAAGCCAACCATGTGCTAGCTAGCCAGCCAGCTCATCAAGTGCACATTCAATGAGGAGGAGAGGCGCAAACCTCTCATATTCAAATTTTGAATTTGAATCAAGGAAATTTAATATTGCAAGGCTATTAGAGCCAAAAGTCCATGCCTATACGTAGGCTTTAGATATAGATATCCTTTAATGGCTGTAAGGATGCAATCTAGATCCAATCTGGACTAGACAACCCATTCAATGTAGAGTTAATATAAATTGAATAGGGTAGGTAGCTTTGGAGGGAAGAGATTGAAGAGCCCCCTCATGTAAAAGATCTTGGATCTTGTTTTTAGAGCAGAGGGAGAGGTAGCAAGAATTATAGTAGAGAAGGAAGGAGAGCTGAGACTCTATTGCATTCTGAGATCAAACACATTGTAAAGAGGCATTTTAAGATTAATACAATCACATCAATTTTTCCTGCATGTTATTTTTGTATGATGAGTGTCTTCATGTGTGTATTGAGGATATGTTGTAGATGTATGTTAGGTATGAATTTGCAGGGACAGATAGGTTCTTCTATCTATTGGGTTCTTTGATTTCAGGTTTGGATTTCTTTGAGGCTTCATTCCAAGAGGGCATGACAGAACACTGCAGGTTCTAATGGCAAGTGCATAGAGTGCACTTCCAATTCTGTAGAATTTGGACAAAGACATGCTAGAAGGGCATACCAACTGAAATCATTGACTTAGAGGAGGATCTCAAGGTTGTTGAATACCTTGGAGGCGAGACTGTGCAAAGGAGGACACAGTAGAAGACAGAATCTCTGAGGAGCTCTGTAGAGCTCTACCAAGAGGGCATTAAGCAGGTGCATAGAGTGCACAAAGGAACTCTATTTAGTTCAGGAGAAAGATAGAATCATTGAGAGTTCAATAGAGCTCTGCTAGGAGGGCATT
This sequence comes from Picea sitchensis, assembly GCA_010110895.2. Taxonomy (NCBI): domain Eukaryota; kingdom Viridiplantae; phylum Streptophyta; class Pinopsida; order Pinales; family Pinaceae; genus Picea; species Picea sitchensis. The sequence goes on along the minus strand of SNQJ01S0076996.1, from coordinate 12,650 downwards.
GAGCATAGGCATAGAGTGTTGAGGAGGAACTCTGCTATGAGTTCATAGAGAAATAGAATCACTGAGGATTCTGGATACTCTGCCAGGAGGGAATTGAGTAGGTGCGAGAGCGCACAGAGAGAAATATTTTGAGTTCTAGAATAAAAGAAGAGTCCAAGGAAGGATCTTTACAGGGTTGGTGAATACTGTGCAGACTCAGCAAGAAGTTTCTTGAGAAAGAGAGTGTCAGGAGGGCATCAAATTCTCCATCTGAGGGAGAAGGAAAAAGGATAAATTCCTTAGAGGTCGAAGCTACAAGAAAAGCTAAGAAGAGAGAGCACCTTCGTGCATGAAAAGACTGTACAAGGAGCATAGAAGTCAAAGAATCCTTTAAGGATCTAAGGAGACAAGCTCAGGAAGGGTAGTTCTTTCATGCACAGAGCCATAGCTGTAGAAATCACAGAGGCCAAGGAAATCTTTGGAGATTTTATAATCCTAGAAGCTCAGGAGGGACAGCGTCTTCGAGTGTGTAGGCAAGATCAAGGGTTGCAGAGCTCGTAGAAAAGAATCAAAGGTCAAGGCCTTTATCATTTGGGAATTCTTCCAAGTTTAGGAAGAAATCACATGCTCAAAAGGAGAGCATAGTTTCCATCGGATCAGGCTGAGGGGAAGATATAGACCATTGAAGTTTCCACGTCTAGGGAGCAGCAGGAGAGCACACAAAGCAGGAGAGATCATCAGCCGTCAGATCTCACAAAGATCATTGATAGCCGTCAGATATGGAATAAGGCACATGTGAGTTAAGCCCACATATGAGTAGAGTAGAGAAATCTGGGAAAGTCCTGACAAGGCAAGAATATCAGGATTTTGAATTTCAAGAGTTTGGGATTTCAGAGGCCCTAATGACGACAGATCGAGGCACTTCATAGTGAAAGTCCTGAAACAGTGAGAGAAATATGATTTGTCCATATGGAAAGAGGACACGTGTCATGAGATCTCCATTTCAGGGATTCATACATCAGAAAGCATAGAGGGAGTCTTTTGACTTCGTGAGTGGCGAAGTCCCAAAACGATCTGGACCATCCATTCATGGGAGGACATGTGGAGTGATCCAAACATCAGGAGAGAAGTCCTGAAAAAAGTGTTTCGGTACTTCGGTATTTCGGTTATAGGGAGTACGAGAGGACAATGAAGATTTGATGCACTGAGATTCATGGAATTTCGAAACACAAATTACCAAAAAGTGGAGAAGGAGTATTGTCAGGAGAATTTTAGCATACCAGATATTGGGATTTCAGGGATCCTGTGGACAAGAGATCCAAGAAATTCAGCTTCGAAGAACTCGAAAACGCGAAAGAAGGAAGAAGTCGGGGAATAGGCATTTCGACATTTTGAATATCGGAGGATCGAGAAGGCAGAGGTTGTCGACATCAAGACTCAGGAAGTCTCGAAACCCAAAATTTCCATTTCGAGAAAAGGTCACGGTCGTGCTGAGGTCATGTGTAGATGGAAGATTTCTCTGGTTGCATGCTTGTGCAGGTGGAGTTTCACGAAGGACCTATGGATCAAAGATTGAATATTCCAACAGGGAATCAAAAGAGCCAATCCAGCTCGAGGAGGTTGTTTGAACGATCCTACATGGACCTCGACCTGAGGGTTTGGGGGTCTACGTCAGCTGTGGTATAAGAGCTTGACTCTATTTGTATATTTAAGGCAGAGAGAGTAGGAAGGAAAAAACTCTTATATACACATGTTTGGTATTAGAGGCAGCTTGTAGAGATAGGCAAGGGAAGACAGAGTGTTGGAACTCTGTGATGATTGTTCGCAGGAATGCAACAGTCAAGAAGAAAGTCTGGTCGACTGTGTCGGGGACGCTAGAAGCACTCAGGGTTGCAAAGTGACAACAACAGATATGTCAGGAGGAAAGACAAATAGCAGGAAGAATGACTACAGAAGATCATGCACACAATGGGAAGAAGATCCATCAGCAACTGGAGAATGTTGCAAGGGATAAAGAACTTGTCGAGATCAGGGCAAGGATGGATGAGCTAGCACTGCGGATGAAACATAATGCTAAGTCAAGATGGGTATATGAATGGCCCATGAAGACAAAGATGAAATGGCTAGTCAGGGAATTGATGGAAAAAAGACAACAGAGGCTGTTGAGAATATGGTTGAGGCATGCTGAAAACCTCAACAAACTAGAGAAGAAAATGGTTCAAGTGTGTGAACCAGAGGATGGGAGAAACCTCAGTAGTGAGGATGACATGGGATCAACTAAATATATCAAAGAATGCCAAGAGGGGAGAGTAGAAGTTCCCAATTTTCAGGAGGGCAATAAGATGACATCACTGCAGGATCTCATAGACTGCTAGGAGGGCAGTAGGAAAATCCCAATTTTCCAAGTGGGCATGGGAACTAAAATGAGGCTATGTGAAAGTCTCATCAACTCAAAGGTGAGTTCATATCAACAAGGGATGCTAGTAAGTGGATATTCATGTCATTTTGCAGATCATGTGAATGAAAATGATGACAAGTTAAAAACTTGCACCACCCAGGAGGAGGATCGAAGGAATCTTCTAATGGTTGGAAGAATTCGGATATTCCTACCAGGAAGCCCAATTGAGGTAAGGATTTGTGTTTCCAATGAAGGAGAAACAATAGGAGAAGGAAAACCAGATGTGACTGTCAAAGGAGAAGTGGAGAAGATGTTATAGACATCCCAAGAAGAGGAAAATGAACATTGCAAGGAATGGCTCAATATTTTCAGCCAGGGAGCTGAGGAGACTGCAACACTAAAGCTGACAGCGGAAAAAGAGCAGGCAGATAGATTGATCACTCCATGGGAGATGGACATGGAAATACTGGAGAATTGGCTGAACAATCCATAGCCATCGAGTGATTTCCATCAACAAATGTTTGCAGAAGAGCATTCTGAGGAATTGCTTAGAGATTTCAGCCAGGGAACTGAATGGGTCATGAACATTGCAGTGTTGAGGTATGCAGTGGAAGACGAAAGAGAATTCCAGGCTGAAGAACATATGGAAGAAGCTGGGCACACACTAGAAAAGGGAATGGCAGTAGAAACACTTTCAAAGGAAGGAGAAGTTGAACAACAATTTAGTAAGAACATTGCAGAGATGGAATTTTCAACAGGGTGGCAAGTCAAGGCCACAAGAGATGAAGAAGATGGCATTGGAGATCATGATGATTTTCCCATTTGTAGAAAAAAATTGTAGCAAAGGAGACTGCATGAAGAGGGCCATCCAGGGAAGCAGTTGGATGAGATGATAGAAGACATCAGAAGGCTGATGTTGAGATCAGCAGAGACTGCCAGTAAGGAGAAGCTGGGTAAAAGAGAAGCAACAACAGCAGTAGCAGTCAAGGAGTAGAAGCAACAAAAGTAGTAGAAGCAACAATAGCAGCAGAAAGATGGAGCAGGGAGACAGCTCCAAAGAGTTGTTTGGGATCTAGGAGGATTTCAACAGCTAGGGTGGAGAGTTCATGAGTAGGAGCTCATGAATTTTCGTAGCAGAGGAGTATGATGTAGCATCATTGCACTCAAGCCAGCCAGCCAACTCATCAAGTGTGCATTCAACGAGGAGGAGAGGTGCAACCCTCTCATATTCAAATTTTTAATTTGAATTGAGGACATTTAATATTGTAAGGTTGTTGGAGCCAAAAGGCTATGCCTATATGCAGGATTTAAATGTAGATAGTCTTTAATGGTTGTAAGGTTGCAATCTAGATCCAATCTGGACTAGACAGCCCATTCAATGTAGAGTTAATATAAATTGAATAGGGTAGGTAGCTTTGGAGGGAAGAGCTCGCAGATCCCCCTCATGTAAAAGATCTTGGATCTTGTTCTTAGAGAAGAGGGAGAGGTAGCAAGAATTAGAGTAGAGAAGGAAGGAGAGCCAAGACTCTGTTGCAGTCCGAGCTCAAACACATTGTAAAGAGGCATTTTCAGATTAATCCAATTAGAGAAGTTTTTCCTACATGTTATTTATGTATGATGAATGTCTTCATGTGTGTATTGAGGATGTGTTGTAGATGTATGTTAGGTATGCATTTACAGGGACAGATAGGTTCTTATATCTGTTGGGTTGTTTGATTTTAGGTTTGGAGTTCTTTGAGGATTCATGCCAAGAGGGTGTGACGGAACACTGTGGGTTCTAATGGCTAGTGCATAGAGTGCACTTCGAATTCTATGGAGTTTGGACAAAGACATGCTAGAAGGGAATACCAACTAAAATCATTGACTCATAGGAGGATCTCAAGGTTGTTGAATACCTTGGAGGTGAGACTGTGCGGAGGAGGACACAGTAGAAGATAGAATCTCTGAGGAGTTATGTAGAGATCTTCCAAGAGGGCATTGAGCAGGTGCATAGAGTGTACAAAGGAACTCTATTGAGTTCAGGAGGAAGATAGAATCACTGAGGGTTCTATAGAGCTCTTCTAGGAGGGCATTGAGCACAGGCACATAGTGTTGAGGAGGAAATCTACTATGAGTTCATAGAGAAACATAATCACTGAGGATTCTGGACACTTTTCCAGGAGGGCATTGAGTAGGTTCCAGAGTGCACAAAGAGAACTCTTTTGAGTTCTAGAATAGAAGAAGAGTCCAAGGAAGGATCTTCACAGGGTTGTTGAATACCCTATAGACTCAGCAAGAATTTTCTTGAGAAAGAGAGTGCCAGGAAGGCATCATATTATCCATCTGAGGGAGAAGGAAAAAGGATAAGTTCCTTAGAGGTCGAAGCTACAGGAAAAGGTCAGAAGAGATAGCACCTTTGTGCATGCAAAGACTCTGCAAGGAGTGTATAATTTGAATAATCCTTTGAGGATACAAGCAGAGAAGCACAGGAGGGGTAGTTATTTCATGCACAGATCCATAGCTGCAGAAACCGCAGAGGCCAGAGAACTCTTTGGAGAGTTTAGAATCCAAAAAGCTCAGGAGGGGCAGCATCTTTGAGTGCATAGGCAAGATCAAGGGTTGCAGAGCTTGTAGGAAAGAATCAAAGGTCGAGGCCTTTAGCATTTGGGAATTCTTCCAAGTCTGAGAAGAAAGCACACACTCAAAATGAGAGCACAGTTGTCGTCGGATCAGGCCAAGGGGAAGATCTAGACCGTTGAAGTTTCCACGTCCAGGGAGTAGCGAGAGAGCACACAAATCAGGAGAGATTGTGAGCCGTCATATCTCACAAAGATCACTGACAATCGTCGTATCTAGAAGAAGGTGCATGTGAGTTAAGCCCACATACGAGCAGAGTAGATAAATCTGGGAAAGTCTCAACAAGACAGGAATATCAGGATTTTGGATTTCAGGATTTTAGGATTTCGGAGTCCCTGATGATGAGAGATTGAGGCACTTCACATTTAAAGTCTCGAAACAACAAGAGAAATCTGAGTTGTCCATCTGGAAGGAGGACACATGTCGTGAGATCTCCATTTCGAGGATTTAGACATCAGAATGTATAGAAGGGAGTCTTTTGACTTCGCAAGTGGCGAAGTCTTGAAACGATCTAGACAATCCATTCATGTGAGGACACGTGGAGCAATCCAGACATCAGGAGAGAAGTCTCGAAAAGAGCGTTTCGGTACTTCAGTATTTCGGTTACCGGGAGTACAAGAGGATAGCGAAGATTTGATGCACTGAGAGTTGCGGAATTTCGAAATGCGAATTCCCAAAAAGTGGAGAAGGAGTATTGCCAGGAGCATTTCGGCATACCATATATCGGGGATCCTATGGACAAGAGATCCGAGAACTTCGGATTCGGAGAACCCAAAAACGTGAAAGAAAGAGGAAGCCAGGGCATAGGCATTTCGACATCAGGACTCAGGAAGTCCCAAAACCTGAAATTTCCATTTCGGTAAAAGGTCACGGTCATGATGAGGTCATGTGTAGTGGAATCTCATGTGGGTTGCATGCTTGTTCAGGTGGAGTTTCACGAAGGACCTGTGGATCAAAGATTGAAGATTCCAACAGGGAATCAAAGGAGTCGATCTGGCTCGAGGAGGTTGTTTGAACGATCCTACGTGGACCTCGACCCGAGGGTTTTGGGGTCTACGTCAATTGTGGTATTAGAGATTTACTCTGTTTGTATATTTTAGGAAGAGAGAGAAGGAAGGAAAAAACTCTGATATACACAAGTTTAGTATCAGAGGCATCTTGCAGAGACAAGCAGGGAAAGACAGAGTGTTGGAACTCTATGATGATTATTTGCAGGAACACATCAATAGAGAAGACAGTCTGGTCGACTGTGTAGGGGACACTAGAATAACTCAGGGTTGCAGAGTGACAACAACAGATCTGTCAGGAGGACAGATAGATAACAGGAAGAATGACTACTAAAGGTCATGCACGTGATGGGAAGAAGATCCATCAACAGTTGGAGAACACTGCAAGGGATAAAGAACTTGTCGAGATCAGGGCAAGGATGGATGAGCTAGCACTGCAGATGCAACAGAATGCTAAGTCGAGATGGTTATATGAATGGCCCATGAGGACAAAGATAAAATGGCCAGTCAGGGCATTGATGGACAAAAGACAGCAGAGGCTATTGAGAATATGGTTGAGGAATGTTGAAAACCTCAACAGACCAAAAAAGAAAATGGTTCAGGTGTGTCAACTAGAGCATGGGAGAAACCTCAGTAGTGAGGATGACATGGGATCAACTAAAGATCTCAAATACTTCCAAGAGGCAGAAAAGAAGTTCCCAATTTCTAGGAGGGCAATGAGACAAGATCACTGCGGGATCTCATAGACTGCCAGGAGGGCAGTAGGAAAATCCCAATTTACTAGGTGGGCATGGGAACTGAAATGAGGCTCTGTGAAAGTCTCATGAACTTGGAGGTGAGTTCATATCAGCAAGGAATGATGGTAAGTGGAGATTCGTGTGGTTTTGCAGATCAAGTGAATGAACATGATGACAAGTTAAAAACATGCACCACGTAGGAGCAGGATTGGAGGAATCTTCTAATGGTTGGAGAAATTCAGATATTCCTACCAGGAAGCCCAGTTAATGTGAGGATTTGTGTTGCCAATGAAGGAGAAATAATAGGAGAAGGAAAACCATATGTGACTGTCAAAGGAAAAGTGGAGCAGATGTTAGATACCTCCCAAGAAGAGGAAAATGAACATTCCAAGGAATGGCTCAACTGTTTCATCCTGGGAGATAAGGAGACTGTAGCACTAAATCTAACAGCAGAAAAAGAGAAAGCAGATAGATTGATCACTCCATGTGATATGGAGTTGGAAATACTGAAGGATTGGCTGAACAATCCAAAGCCAACAAGTGATTGCCATCAACAGATGTTGGCAGAAGAGAATTTTGAGGAATTGCTTAGAGATTTCAACCATGGAGCTGAACGGGTGATGAACACTGGAGTGCTGAGGTATGCAGCAGAATATGAAAGAGAATTCTAGGCTGAAAAAGAGCTAGAAGAATCTAGGCACACACCAACAAACGGAATGGTAGTAGTAACACTATCAGAGGAAGGAGAAGCTGAGCAACAGTTCAGTAAGAAGATTTCAGAGATAGAATCTGCAGTAGGGTGGCAAGTCAAGGCCACAAGAGATGAAGAAGGTGGCATGGGACATCATGATGATTTTCCCATTTGCAGAAAGAAATTGCAACAGAGGAGACTCCATGAACAGGGCCAGCCAGGGAAGCATCTAGACGAGGTGATAAAAGACATCATAAGGATGATGTTGTTATCATAACAGACTACCACTAAGGATAAGCTAGGCAGAATAGAAGCAACAACAACAACAATAGCCGAGTAGCAGAAGCAACAACAGTAGCAGAAAGATGGATCAGGGAGACAACTCCAAAGAGTTGTTTGGGATCCAGGAGGATTTCAATAGCCAGGGTGGAGAGCTCATGAGGAGGAGCTCATGAATTTACGCAGTAGAGGAGTATGATGCAAGAGCATCACTCTCAAGCCAGGAATGCGCCAGCCAGCCAACAAGCTCATCAAGCTCGCATTCAATGAGGAGGAGAGGGGAAACTCTCTCATATTCAAATTTTTAATTTGAATCAAGGACATTTAATATTGTAAGGTTCTTAGAGCCAAAAGGTCATGCCTATACATAGGATTTAGATGTAGATAGCCTTTAATGGTTTCAAGGCTACAATCTAGATCTAATCTGGACTAGCCAACCCATTCAATGTAGAGTTAATATAAATTGAATAGGGTAGGTAGATTTGGAGGGAAGAGCTTGATGAGCCCCCTCATGTAAAAGATCTTGGATATTGTTTTTAGAGCAGAGGGAGAGGTAGCAAGAATTAGAGTAGAGAAGGAAGGAGAGCCGAGACTCTATTGTAGTCTGAGCTCAAACACATTGTAAAGAGGCATTTTCAGATTAATATAATCAAAGAAGTTTTTACTGCATGTTATTTGTGTATGATGAATGTCTTCATGTGTGTATTGAGGATCTGTTGTAGATGTATGTTAGGTATGCATTTGCAGGGACAGATAGGTTCTTCTATCTGTTGGGTTCTTTGATTTCAGGTTTGGAGTTCTTTAAGGCTTCATGCCAAGAGGGTGTGACAGAACACTGCGGGTTCTGATGGCCAGTGCATAGAGTTCACATCCAATTCTATGGAATTTGGACAAAGACGTGCTAGAAGGGCACACCAACTGAAATAATTGACTCAAAGGAGGATCTCAAGGTTGTTGAATACCTTAGAGGTGAGACTATGTAGAAGAGGACACAATAGAAGACAAAATCTTTGAGGATTTATGTAGAGCTCTGCCAAGAGGGCATTGAGCAGGTGCATAGAGTACATAGAGGAACTCTGTTGAGTTCAGGAGGAAGATAGAATCACTGAGGGTTCTATAGAGCTCTGCCAGGAGGGCATTGATCACAGGCACAGAATGTTGAGGAGGAACTCTACTATGAGTTCATAGAGTAACAAAATCACTAAGGATTCTGGACACTCTGCCAGGAGGGCATTGAGTAGGTGCCAAAGCACGCAGAGAGAACTCTTTTGAGTTTTGGAATAGAAGAAGAGTCCAAGGAAGGATCTTCACAGGGTTGTTGAATACCCTATAGACTCAACAAGAAGTTTCTTAAGCAAGAGAGTGCCAGGAGAGCATAAGATTCTCCATCTGAGGGAGAAGGAAAAAGGATAAATTCCTTAGAGTTTGAAGCCACAGGAAAAGCTCAGAAGGGATAGCACCTTTATGCGTGCAAAGACTCTATAAGGAGTGCAGAAGTTGAAGAATCATTTGAGGATCCAAGGAGAGAAGATTAGGAGGGGAAGTGCTTTCATGCACAGAGCCATAGCTGCATAAATTGTAGAGGCCAGGGAAGTCTTTAGAGTGTTTAGAATCCCAAAATATCAGGAAGGACAACATATTCGAGTGTGTAGGCAAGATCAAGGGTTGCAAAGCTCGCAGAAAATAATCAAAGGTCGAGGCCTTTAGAATTTGGGAATTCTTCCAATTTTGGGAAGAAAGTGCACACTCAAAAGGAGAGCGCAGCTATCGTTGGATCAAGCCGAGGGGAAGATTTGGACCGTTGAAGTTTCCAGGTTCAGGGAGCAGTAGGAGAGTGCACAAACAAGGAGAGATCGTGAGCCATCAGATCTCACACAGATCGTCGACACCCATTGGATCTGGAAGAAGGCACATGTGAGTTAAGCCCACATATGAGGAGAGTAGAGAAATCTAGGAAAGTCCCGACAGGGAAGGAATATTAGGATTTTAGATTTTTGGAGTTCAAGATTTCAGAGGCCCTGATGACGAGATATCGGGGCACTTCACAGTGAAAGTCCTGAAACAACAAGAGAAATCTAATCCATCCATATGGAAGGAGGACACGTGTCGTGAGATCTCCATTTCAGGGATTTGGACATCAGAAATAATAGAAGGGAGTCTTTTGACCTCACTAGTGGCGAAGTCCCGAAATGATCTGGACCATCCATTCATGGGAGGACATGTGGAGCGATCCAAGCATCGAGAGAGAAGTCCCAAAAAGAGCGTTTTGGTACTTTGGTATTTCAGCTACCGAGAGTACAAGAGGACAACAAATATTTGATGCACTGCGAGTCATGGAATTCTGAAACGCGAATTCCCGAAAAGCAAAGAAGGAGTATTACTAGGAGCATTTTGGCATACCGGATATCGGGATTTTAGGGATCCTTTGGACAAGAAATCCGAGCACTTCGTCTTCGGAGAACCTGAAAACGCGAAAGGAGGAAGCCGGGGCATAAGCATTTCGACATTTCAGAGATTGGAGAATCGAGAAGGCAGAGGTTCTCGACATCAGGACTCAGGAAGTCCTGAAACCCAAAATTTCCATTTTGGGAAAAGGTTGTAGTTGTGTTGAGGTCGTGTGTAGGTGGAAGGTTGCGCTGGTTGCATGCTTGTGCAGGTGGAGTTTCACGAAATACCTGTGGATCAAAGTTTGAAGATTCCAATAGGGAATCAAAGGAGCCAATACAGCTCGAGGAGGTTGTTCGAACGATCCTGCGTGGACCTCAAATTGAGGGTTTGGGGGTCTATGTCAGAAAACATGTCGATTTTCTAATATTTAATCACAAATTCCCTTTTAATACTAAAGTGAATAAAGTGGAGAACAGTAAGGTGAAACCCAAATATATTTATGAAAATTATATTATGAAAGGTTAATGGGGCGATGTAATGTGAAGAATGATGAAGGGAAAGGTGGATGAAAATATGACATTTCTAAGCCCCAACATACCCCCCAACTGAACTTGTTCCATGTCCACATGCAACTGTGCATGGATATTCTTAAGATATTTTGGCATCTGATTGTTGGTTTTGAGTGATGATAATGAATGTTTCCAGGATGGGAATGTCATGAGTAACAACTAACATTTTTTTTATGTTTGGCTCTTGTGTGAAAACCATGAACATAAAGAACATTGGTTCTTATGATAACACCATTCATTTTGTTATTTGTTCTCTTGTTGTTATGATAATAATTTACCCATATGCTTACTGGAAAAGATAAACTATCAATGTGCACAAGGAAACATCATTGAGTATAAGAAATCCCTTTTTTATATTTCTGAATCATGCCAATATATATATCAATGCTTATGAAGCAAAGTGCAAAAAAGTATCGTTGGAAAATAATGTTGGTAAATGGTAAATGACATGAAAAATGGAATAATGGTAGTGAGAAAATGGAGTGATGATAGTGAATAAAGTCCCCTACCCCCCAACTGAATTGGTTGCATGTTCGGATGCAATGTGGCTTCATTCATAGAAGTGAAAATGAAAGGGAGCTTGGTGAGGTAATTTGCCAAATTATTCATTGCTAGCAGTTGAGGAATTACATGATTAAAGTTTAGAAAATAACATACCTCCACTTACCCAAAATGTTGATGAACTATGAAATAGGAATATGGCTGTTGCGGTTGTTGGAGCATGGAAAATGTCACTATTGCAGGATCATGTGAAAAGTGATTGTTGTTGTAGCTACGACTATTGTCTGTTGGATCATAGAATGTGAAGTGGAGGAATCTGAACTATTGTTGATGAATCATGGAAAAGAGGAAGCATGGAAGTGGACCTATGGTACTCTCATATAGCTAAAGTCATGTTGTTGTGACCGCTGATGGAGTCATGAAAAGTGTATAGTATTTACCTGCTGCTAAACCAGATGGTACAATTCTAGTCGTGCAAATGAATGCGTTGATATCGAGCACGAAAAGAAGTCATTGGATTATTGGCCATCGATGAATGTCGTTAACCAATGCGAGGCAAATTAACCATTGATGTCAATGAGTGCCAAGGTACTCAAGTACATCTTGCCAACTGCAAATGAATGAGATGATGTCGATCCACTTGCAAGATCTAATGATCAAGAGACATTGATGTATTCTCATGATTGTCAGTGAGAGAGATTGTCATTAAGGCATGCAAGCCTCAAGGTACTCGAAAGGAATCTAGTCTCTATCCTAGATAAGGAGCTGAGGTCGATGGGGCAAGACTTTTTGAAAGGTGGGCCTTAACGAATCCCACATCAGTCAACGTGAGTTTTTACAAAAATATTGGTAGGACTATAGGAAAGATCTCAATAGCAACAATGTTTATGGTAAGGCAATTTAATCATGCAAAAGGAGGTGACTGGTTTTATTCAAAAGGAAAAATGAAATAGAAAAAGAAGGAAAAAATGTATGTGACTCAGAAAAAAATGGGCATGTGTGAAGTTGTGATTGATAAGGAGATGGAAAGTGGACTTCAAGACATGGATGACTAATGTGCATTTGAAGGAAAATGGGGGTAAAAATTCATGACACAAATGGGTTTATAAAAGGTTTATGTATAACAACAAACGTCATGATGTTTATGATGAGTAACTCCTTCAAGTAGTCAAAAAAACATGTTTTCTTTCAAAAGTTTTGTGATTCTTAAAAATCAATTCAGCAGCAAAATGCGATCATCTCTAAAGCTCAAAAATGTGAGTACTAATCCTGCAAACAAACTTGTGAGAAGTTCAAAAAAAACATATCATGCAGAAATAAGTACAAATGCGGTAAAATAAAATGTGTGTTGTACATGTTGCCATTGTGCACTTCTTTCATCGTTGATCGCGACATAAAGTGACTCAAGAAACCAAGTTATCTTAAAAATTATTTTGATATTTTTTTCAAGAATGATTGAAGTCCATTAGCAATATTTTTATTTTT
>SNQJ01S0076995.1:0-36589 GCA_010110895.2 Picea sitchensis | reverse complement strand
TAATATAAATTGCATAATGACTCACTCATGCAATCCATGTGTTTTTTTGAAAGTAATATTCCAAATTATTCTTTGTGTATATTGTCATATTGGTATCCCTACTTCTAATCCAACTTCATGATAACACATGCTTACAATATTTGCTTGATTAGTGCCTTGATTATTTGTAGGGGATATATATATTACAATATATTAGAATATTATAATATTACAATGTAATAGTAATGCCATATTAAAATGTAATATGGCATTACCATATTACATTGTAATATGACATACAATATGGTATACCACATTTCATGTATTTTTTTTTTAAAACCTAAAGTCATCGTCGCAATATCGACGCAAGTTTGTCGAATTTTTTTTACTATTTTACCACAACCGTCGCTATAGCGATGAAACTCCATTGCAATTTTCCACGAATATTCGTCGCATATACAACATGTGCATTGTAATTTTGGTTTGGATATATTGCACTCATCGATATTACCATGGATTTTCATCGCAATTTGTGACGGACTTTCATCACACATTCAACAGCTGCATCATAAGTTATTGGCTTGGCATAACTTTTCGTCCCAATTGCGACGAAGTTTCATCCTAATTGCCACATTTCTTCATTGTTATTGCGACAATCGTTCGTCATAATTGTGACAATGCATAGGGATAATCGATATTGAAGGTGGTGACATGTGGAGAGCTAATTTCATCGATGTTTCCATGCACACATGGATCATGGATATAGCGACGAAATTATTATGACGAAAAAAATCTCGTCTTTCGTGGAAATTGTGACGCATAATTGTGGTAATATCAACGAAAAACCTTTCCAAATTTGGTCATATGTACTAGTGTGACATTGTACACATGGATGCCAATTTGAATTACACTGTAGATCCATGTGGAAATATACCGAATAGTTGTTTATGGCTATGAATAGGCAATACAAAGTAGACACATGCCATAGGCTATCATAGTCACGAACAAGTCCCAGTGGAATCCAGTCTCAAAATGAATTTGAAGATATCTATATACAATGGAATACAATCTGATCTCCCATGATCACTGAAGTCATATAAGTATTGGTCCAATGAAAGAAAACAACATAATAGGAATGTTGATACTGTAAGTTGGAGGTCTTCTACACTATCCACCGAAGGTGCAAGTCTACATCATGTGAATAGAGGAGTTGATGTCGAACACAATGAGACTTCATTTGTTTACAGGTCATTAAGGTATACCGTTAACAAATGCGAGATAACCTACCGATAATGAAATCATGTATCAAGGCACCAAGTACATTCTTACAAGTGTGAATAAGGGTGTTGAGGTTGAACACTTGAAGAATCGATCGATCAGGGGAAATTTATGTATTCCCAACTATCGATGGTGGGAGAACATGCCATTGATGACTACAAGCCTCTAGGACTCATAGGACTCTAGGTCTCATTTCCAGAATACATGAGTTGAATTCGATGGAAGGAAACTCGTTGAAAGGAGAGAATTAGGGAATCTCTCATTAGTTAGCATGAGGTACAAAGAAATAGATTGATTATTAGGAGGATCTTGTATGAATAGGATGTTTCATGAACCAATGACCCTGTGCATCTTTCGCATGCACCCGATGCAAGTAGTGCATGAAAAATACCCTCTGAATAGTATCCAATAAGGAAGACTGTCGAAAAAGGTGAGGAAACCAATAATAAGGCTAATGGAATCCAAGAAACTACATGAATCCCAATGTGTGAATAGATTTATTTCTGTCTACCACAAGGGAAAATCCCCAGTTAGGGACCAATGAGGAGATGTCAATTGTTGGGTTCAAGGTTACCTACCCATAATGAAAGTAAGAACAGGGTGCATGGTAGGACTACAACTTCATGTGACTCTGACACACACTAAGGGTATGGCTGACATGCAAAGTCAAGAGTTCTGAGAAATGGTAGACACATCCTTATATACTTCCATTGAACAAGAGCATGAGACATATGGAGGACTCTGACAACATAGACTTGATGATGAAACTTCGTGATGCAAGAGGCATCAACAAACTCTCCATAGGGACTGGAAGAATAACCAATCGGAAGAGTAAACTCTAAGTAACGAAATCAGCTTCCTAAGGTCATGCTAAACCCAAACTTTGGATGACAGTGGACTCAAAAGTTTGTGCTCTGTTCAAAGGCGACATGACTATTGTCGATATGAGATAATATTCTTATTTCGCCCGTCTGTTTTTTTTTTTTCATGGGAAAATAAATTCTATTATACAAGAGAGGAAACGAGTGTCGCGAGTAAGAAACTAGATCTAAACAATGGAACATACCTATGCTCGATGCAAGGAAGTGCATGTGGGGCATGGACACTTGGGGGAATGTTTCCTCTTAGGGTACAAGGTGTCAAGTTGCAAAGGATATAAACAAGTCTCTACTTGGATAGTGATGCAAATTGTTGAGGTAAGAGGCTTCTAACGAGAAAGCGGGAACCAAAAATATGCTCAATATTGCAAGCGAGATAATGGAATGCAATTAGAAATTAACTCTAAATAATGTCCTTTTTCGTAGATTTAGTCCCCTGGGCCCGAAAAAGTATAAAATAATACCCAGGAGAACTCTTCTAGCCAATGTTGACTAGAGTTTTCCTTTTTCGTAATTAGTCTACTTGGTCCAAAAAAAGGGTTAAACTTACACCAAATAGACGTCCTTTCAAAGCCATTTAATGAATGTGAAAGAGACAAGTTCACTCAACAATCTTTTCACTTGTTTAGAGAGTAAAAAAAGAGCTTAAACAAGACTCGGTTGGAGTCCCATAGGTGAAGGTCAGAATGCTTGTGTGTAAGAATATGGGGTTTGAACATAAAGTCATATCATAACTATAAGGTACTCCCAGCCCTCTGGAATAACTTCTGCATGGGAACCAAATGGCACAAAGGTTCTAACTAGGGAACCCATGTTTGCTAAGCCTCTACCACTTAATAATGACACTTCTAGTAGCAGTAAGAAGGTTTTGTGTCGCTAGTAAATGGGTTCGTACCTAAGGCATATGGATCACAATCATAGGACAATGAAATAATGCAAAATGGAGTGACAACCTATCCTATATAATGTTGAAAGGAAATACCAGCCGAAGTCACGAACAGGCAGTATGACACTAGAAACCACAGAAAACCTGGACAAAACCACCAAAACCAATTCTTTCCACTATACTATTAGTCCACGAGTTCAAAAATTAGCATAAACTATATAGAGTGGGTAAAAAAATTCAACTAATAGTAAAAAAATGACTTTTTACCATACCATTTGAGTTTTTTCACCCACATAGTGAATTTTAGGCCATTTTCCCCTCGATCTTCAAATGTCGATTGCAGGAGCTAAGATCAACGAAATTATCAACTGTCTGGACCAAGTAATTTCCCTTCCCCTTCTCTTCATTTTTAGTGGTTTAAAATTCAATTTTAGGTCAAATTGTTTTAGTATTAGAGGGCGCAAAATGTAAACCAGGGTGTATGCAGGTGGTAGTTCATCGGGTCATGTACATGTAGGCATGTACACAGGAAAATCAAAACCTACCTGCGTATATGCATCACTATACGTGAATGTTAAAATTATATCTCGCGTACAAGTCCGCAAACAACGTTTTTATAAAATTTAAATCAAAAAATGACTTTCCTTTGGCAGGATGGTGCCTGAATGGAGGGAGAGGGAGCATGAAGAGATAGATACAACAATGGAAAGGATTGCAGGGGCCCAACAATCTTTAAAAATATGTGGCCTTTATAAATTTTTGGACCTGAAAGAAATGAGGGCTCAAGTGAGGTTACTCCAGATGCTTGTAAACTATTGGGATTCGGAGACAAAGGCCTTCAATATTGATGGGAAACCATTGAGGATTGAAGTGGATGACATATATTTCATTACAAGATTGTCTCATTTGGGTGAGGTAGTAAATCTCAAGGCCCGGGGGGATGGGGGTGGTATGACCATGGATGATTACATTACCACCCACTGTGTTGCAGGAATAGATAAATTAGGGAGCAAACTCCCAATCAGGGCAATCGAGAACTTGAGTTTGAAGATTGTCATACTTGTTCTTACATATATCTCAGGGTCGGCCTCATTACACCAGGCATCAAGGCCACTCATTCTCTATGGGGTGAAGTGTTTATGACCCACTGTTTATGACTAGTGTACCTCATTGCTGACTAACATGAAGATCCAACTGACGAATTGCAAACAAGGGAGAAAGAGAAACTTTGAGTTTGCATCCATATTGTGTATTTTTTTCTTTGAGAGGGTTCCAGGTTTGAGGCCTAGAGTAGAGATCATTCCACATGGACCGCACGATCCATCCATGTCATGATGGACCGACGTGATGAGGCGACTAGGAGGTCATAGGGTGCCAACCCCCTACAACAATGAGTTATTTTTCTTGTGGCATCGACAGGTCATAGCCATTGATGAAACCCCTATGCTGGGATCAACTATAGAGGGGATCCAAATATGCCTTTTCCACCAGGTTCTGCCTATAGTGATATTGGTAAGAAAAGTTTTTATATATTTCATTTTTTGTGTTTTTTTCAAAAAGAATAAAAAACACAAATATTTTTATATGGTATCAAGTATTAATAATTGTTTTTTCATGTAGATGTAGGTCTGCGATGACCAAATGGATACCAATGACATTAGTGGAGGATCTGGGGAGATGATCATGCAAGAGGAGATGCAGAGAGAGTGTTGCAAAATGTGCATAGGAACCTATTTTGATTGACGCACAGGATTCCTATGGTTCAAGTGGAGGATCTACCAGAGGCTATGCAACGACAGGTGGTGGGTTTGCCCTGTGCATGGGTGTGACTCTTCCAGTGTCTCTCAAATACCGTAGTGTGATATAATCATATGCATCCAACACCACAAGCATATATGCCATGGTCATATATATACCGGCCATATATGTATTTTGAGGGTGTGAGCCCCATTTTTTACTATGACAACATATTTTTTGAAAAGATGAAATATAAAATTTTTGGTCTTCAGATTTACTTATATATGTTATAATGTGTACATGTATGAATGCGTTTTCTTTAATTAGTTATGTGACAAATTCCAATCTAAAACATAATTATCATATGCATCAAATAAATGATTAGAACTTCTAGGTATGTGATTATAAGTGAGAAAATCAAAGTATCGTTCCAAAAGTCATACTCGTAGTAATCGTCGGAGTAGAGTAGGATCTCGCACATGGTAACTTCCATTTAATTGACATACGACTAACTGGGATTCTAGGTGAACCTCTAAATACCAAACACCATGTGATATGGCATTGCTTAAAATCTCTATAACGACACTATACTTAGCCACATTATTGGTTGATGGCTCCAGACGAACACCACTTGAAGACACCAATTGGCCCTCGGTTGAGTAAACGACCCACGCGAAGGAAGCCATGTTCCATGTATGACGACTGGCACTGTCTGTGAATGCTAAGTAAACTGAAGACTCCATTGACATTTTCCAACCCAGGGAAAACTTGAAAAGGAAGTCTATGACACAAAGGAAAAGATGTATATACACTAAGATACACTAGTATGAAAAAATTCACACCCGAGCTTGAGGGCTCAAGCGTAATGATTTTTAAGGTAGAGCCCATTTCTGGGCTCATCCATCATATTCCCTTCATGATCCTCCAATTCATATGCTCCTTTCTCTAAAACACATCACACGATATAAGGATCGTGCCACATGGGGTTGAACTTGCCTGCCCCTAATGGTTCTTTGGATTGGTCATACAGAAGAACCAAGTCACCCTCAGAGTAATGTCAAGGACAAACAGACCTATCATATTGAACCTCAACACATTGTTTATTCGCTTCGATGGTCATAGAGGCATCTCGACGCTACTCATCTAGATGGTCTAGGTGCACGAGGCGTTCTTCAAGATCGGATGTGTCAGGTAGGAGCTCAATTGCCAGTTTGAGGGAAGTAAATTCACATTCAATTAAAAGGATAGACTCCACACCATGTACTAACTGAAAAGGATAAAAACCAGTGGAATTATTAACTGAGGTTCAATATGCCCAAAGCACAGGGTAAAGCATTAGATGCCAGTCAGACTTACTTTAGCTGATAGTTTTTTTCAAGATGGTCTTGAGAGATTTATTTACTGCCTCTACTTGTCCATTTTCCTGGGGATAATAAGGGGAAGAATGACCGTGCTTAAACCTCAGTTTTGATGCTAACTCCTTCATCATTTCATTCTGAAAGTGACTGCCATGATCAGTGACAATCTCGTTTGGGATTCCAAACCGTGCTATAATTTGGTTGAATACAAAGAATGTTGCCATCTTACCATGGGACTTAATGGTAGGCATGGCCTCTTCCCATTTAGTGAAGTAATCCATGGCCACGATAATATGTTGATTCCCCCAAGTTGAAGTTGCTTTACAGTCCATAAAATATACCCCCCACTTGGTGAAGGGACTGACGACGATGACTGGGTGAATAGGGGCTGGATATGAGTTCATTTTCTGAGCAAACACCTAGAAAGGGTGACACTTCTTGACCACTTCAATGCAATCTTTAAAAAATGATGGCCAAAAATAACCAACTCACAAATTTGTTTTGGTTTTTGCAAGCCCAGATAGGTGACCACCATAATCCCCACTGTGGCAGTCATTGAGAACCGACTCAGCTTCCTCGTGATTCAAGAAACGATGCAAAATACTATCTACTCCTCGATGATACAAAGTTTCACCGATGATAAGGTAGTTTTTATCTTGATGACATATACGTTGTCGATCTTCTATCAACAAATGCTGGGATAACTTCAAGGTTTAAAGATAAATTAGAATGTCTCCATACCAAGGGTCCGAAGATGAGATAAGGAAAATATGTTCATCCACGAATGAATCGACATGAATAATGTCCTCATCCAGTCGAGGGAAGTCTGATATCAATTCAGCAAAAACTAGCGATTTCTTAGACTTCACCGAAGAAAAATTGAGATCAAAATCTTGCAAGATAACAATCCACTTATTGTGTTTCCCCCCTATGATATGCCTGGTAAGGACGTATTGAAATGGATTAGTATCTGCAACTACGGTAGCTTTGCAAAGTAATATATAATGTCATAATCTTTGAAATGCATGTATGACAACCAAGGCTAGTTTTTCTATGTGAGAGTACTTATGTTCAAGACCGACTAAATTTCAACTGAGATAGTAGATAATGTTCTCATGGAGCTCATCATCCTCCTGAAATAGAACCATACCAACCATCCCTTTGGACATGGAGATATAAAGAAAATAGTCCCTACTGTAGTCTGGAGGCTTCAATAGAGACGTTGATACCAAGGCTTTCTTAAGAGCATCGAAGGATTCCTGGGCTCACTCATCCCATATAATCAGAGCATCCTTCTTCAAAATATGCATGAAACCCTTAGTTAAATCGACATAGTTCATTGTAAACCGACACAAGAAATTATCCTTCCCCTGTAAACCCTAAAGTTGTTGTATGTTGTGCAGGGGAGGCAATCGAAGTATTGCCTCAACCTTCATAGGATCCACCATGATCCCATGATCAGAGACTAAGAATCCTAAAAGATAGCCAGACCTAACGTAGAATATGAACTTGTGAGGGTTCAAACGGATGCGATAGTAATGAAATCTCTCAAATACTAATCAAAGGTCAGTGGAGTGATCTACTCTCTTGCAAGCATCAGCAACGAGATCATCTAGGTAAGCTTCGACAATATGTTTGAGATTATGAAAAGAAAAGGTCATGGTGTGTTGGAAGGTTTCTTCGACATTTTTAAGACTGAAAGGAGTTTTCCGATATGAAAAAGTACCCCAAGGACATATAAACTTTGTCTTGTGTTGATCCTCAGGTTTGATCTAAATTTGATTATATCCTGAAAATTCTTCCATAAAAGAAAAAAATTTGCTTCCCGCGCACTCACCAAGAATCTGGTCCATGAAAGGAGTTGGAAAGTTGTCTTTAGGACAAGCCTTGTTCAAGTCTCGAAAATCCATACATACATGGATGGTTCCCTATTTCTTATTCATGGGAAGAGGGTTGGACACCCATTCGGTCAAGGGAACCGGGTAGATGAAACCAACATTAAGTAGTTTCTCTACCTCTGCCTTAATATCAAGGGCCTTCCTAGTATTAACAACTCTAAGACATTGTTGAAAGGGTGTAGCATCTAGATAACTCTTGATCTCATGTTTGATAATGTTGGGGTCGATCCCTAGCATCTCTTCATACAACCAAGCGAATACGTCATGAAATTCTTTGAAGATATTGGTGTAGATCTGAATTTCTTCAGGTGAACAATCTGCACCGATATATACGTTCTCATTTTTTCCAGGAATTCAAGAGATGTCAATCGTGACGGTAGGAGAAATATTCGCCATGTTTCCTTCAGCATAAATACCATGTGTATCTAGCAGAACCACAACATGACCTACCATCTCACTCAAGGTACATCTAAATTCATCATGTTCAATCCTAACTAGCTCTGGGAGGAAATAGGAGCAATGATGCATATCGTCCCAAGGCCTATCGAAACCATTCATGGCCTCTAAGATGGATTCATTCGAAGGTAAAGTATCACTAAGGAAATCATGTGAATAAGACGATGGGGTGGCCCATATGGGTTCTAGAATGGGATCCTCCTCATCCATCTGCAAGGAGAAAGGATCTGGGTCATCACTAGTGTTAAGAATAGCCTAATACACAACCTTTGTTGCTGACAGTGGCATTGCCATCCCAATATGTGACTAACCTTCACACGATATATTTGGGGAATGTAGGGTCCAAGGATTGTTGAAATACGAAGTACGGAAAGGAACAAACCTCATTGATGACGAACACCTACTAGAAATGGCGTGAATGTGATGGATTGGTGCCACAAAATCAAAGCTACCCATGAGATAGGAATACATTCCGACACCAATATCCTCGGTTTCCTACCGAGAATTGTCAATCACAAGGATCGAAGGTCCAACTAATGCATTAGGAATAGAATGCGCAAAGGACAATTGATCAATCGTCACTATTTTCCCTTCGTGAGGAAAACAGAAAGTGTGGAAAATAGACGACACTATTGCGGTCATGGCATAAGTCCAATTATGTCCTAGTAATAAATTATAGTCAAGGGGTGCATCAACCACCTTGAAATCAACCTCCACTTTCTTTCCACCCAAATAGACCGGAAAGGCGGGAAGAATTTCATGGGGTCGAAATAAACATCCATCAAATGCAGTCAATATAGTCATAAATTGGGATAGAGTTGAAGAGCCAATGGATTTCCAATAGGTTAGGGACATCACGCACATCGCAACACCTTCATCAATTACAGTGTGTTTGATGGTATATTTCGTGTACTCAACATGGATTTGAAATGCCATGTGGTAAGGCAAGTGAGGCTTAACATCCATGACATCAAACTTAATAACCTTCGAGCCACATGGGTCTAGAGCTCCTAAAGTAGATAACAAGGATTTTTTTTGTGAAGGAAACGTCTAGAGCACCTCCAAAGCCGACATCACACAAGGGGTTTGATCCAGATCTTCGATAATCAAATATTTCCAGGTAGCTCCGGAATTAGCATTGTGGGCAGAACGTTTTAGTACTCCTTTTGAAATATGAGGCAGAGGCTCTAGTTTTTCAATTTGCAAGGGTGTTTTCGGAGGAGGGGGACACTCTGGACATGTGATAGTCTATGAAGAATTGTAGTCACAAGATCGAGTGGCTACATCAATCTGAGACTTGACCATATGAATGCATAGACAATCACCTTCATGTGTCGAGGGGTTTTGACTCTCACTCGACGCATTTCCGGTATTGGAGGACCTCGAAGCCATGTGTTGATTATGCAGAAATAGATTGGTCAGCACAGTGGGTGGTTACGATAAGAGCCTCGAGGATTCCTCAATTTTGGGGCATAGGTGGGTAAGGTGATCATCTTTACAAAGTTTATAAGGAAACTTCACCTTCCATTTTTCTTTCTTTCCCTCACCAACATTATTATTCAATCTATCATTAATATTTTCATCCTTGGCTTTGTTATTATTTTTTCCACCCTTACGATTATTAACTCGTCCTTTCCTTCTATGCTCTCCTAGTTTTTGGTTACCATTTGGGTTGGTCGACGACTGTACAAAATGCACATCCACCGACTGAGTGGGAGTGGAGGAAGAAGCCGAAGCTTGTCTTGCTACAGGTTGGCTTAGAGACAAATCCTTCAAATGGTTCATCACCAAGTCTGTAGACTTAGCATTTGCAGAGCCTATGATGCCATCAACATGAGGCCCAAGATTTTTTCTAGGGTCATAATTCGATCATGGTGCATCAGGAAGAATTTCATACAACATCCCAGACTAAGCATATATAAGGTCCAATTGTTGGGCTTTGAAAATAGCTTCTTCCTCAGATGTTACTCCGGATGTAGAAACATCCTTCAAAATATAAGGCAATAAGGATTTAAGGAACCACTCCAATGGAAATTATGGAGGAATGTAGGCTTTAATCAACCTCTTCCATCTACGCCACTCTTGGATATGGTCCGAGATATGTGTGGCCTTATCTTTATGGAAGGCCTACAAAAGTTATATGCCAACATCATAACAAACTGGTAACTGGAAGTGGTTAAGAAAGACCAAAACCATCTGATTAAAGTTTGTGTATGTCCCCCTTGGTATCTCAATGTACCATTTCGTGGAAACCCCTATGAGGGTGTGTTGAAATAGTCTCAAACAAATAGAATCATCATTAATAGAATTGGATGAGCACCAAAGATGAAAAGTAGTAACATGATCACACGGGACCTCGCCAATATCACCCTTGAATTTGGAATGTTCGAAGGAAGCTTGGTGGGGACAGGGGGGCATGACAGATCAAGATGCACCAGGTCATTCATTAATCTCAACAAATCTGGAAAATTAAGCATGGCCAGAAAAGGGAGTCGGGGTTGCGAAGTTTGAGCCCATGCTCCCAGGAAAGATTGGTGTTGAGGGATTGTAGGCCATCCAAGTTTCTGGTATATACCATGGCCCTGTCGGGTAGGGTAATATCCTCCTCCAAACTAATTGATAAGAGGTTGTATGGGCACCATGCCTGTAAGGGTGGCATAATGAGGGTTATAAACATTACCCCTAGCTGGAGGAGCTCCAGGATGGGGATTTCCCATAGAGTGAATTTGACTCCCTCCAGGTGGAACTTCAGAGGATAGAGGTGGATTTTTCATAACAAATGTGTTTGTTGTAATCAACATGGAGGAAGAAAGGGGGAATGATGAAATATAGAAAGTATCTTGTTTTCCTGGTTGAATACTCCATCTAGGAGAACTGAGACTAGGATTAGACCCGAAGGAAAAGGAGAATGGCCTCCCACCATAGGATTCATTTGGGGAATATGATCTCCACCAAATGAGAGAAGAGTATGTGGAGGAACCATGCCCCCAGGTCCAAAACTAGGATTTTCATTAGTTGTTGGAATGGAGGATGAAAGTTGTGATATCATATTGGGCATACCAAAAGAAAAAGGGTTAGAGACCGAAGGTATGGATTGAGAATCATATCTTGGCATACCAAAAAGAGATATGAAAGGGTTCATTTGTATGGATCGAGTAGAAACCACATGCTAGGTAGGTGTAAGAATGAGAACCTCCGGTACTATAACTGTCGCGGCTGAAGGATTTGAAGGAGTCCCATTAATCACAGAAGGTATGGGAGTCAAGGGACTCCTAGTGTCATTTGGACTCGACTAAGTACCCATAACTGGATAATCACAAGTCTGGGAAGTGGAGATATATGTACCACGTCTATTAACTTTATGCCTTTTAGAAGGCAACTTCGGTAAAGACTCAAAATGTGGTGGTAACTTCAACAAATGGGGAGGTTGGTCTTGCTCCATGATGACTTAAGACTCGAGATATGAAACCAAATCCTAGGGGCAACTAACAATCAGAGAGCACACCAATGTAAAACAAAAATGCCAAATGCACACAAACAGGATATAGTAGTTGAAAAGGGGCATCATGCCTCATCCAAGAGGGGCTTGAGTCTCCCTTCAAAATATTGGAGGCATCAGAATCAAATATAAGGGCCCTCATGGGATTAACGACGTAGTCATTCAGATCCCCCTGGAGATGTAATCCTCCATAAAGGTTGTGTGTTGTCCGACCCTTATTTGACTCAGGGTACCTGCAGAATAGCCCCTGCAAGTAACCTATGTGGATACCTATGTCAAGCAACTAGAGCCACCATGATATAACCAATGCATAGGTGAATAGTCGTAAATTTGGTCCACCATATGGGCAGGGTAGAAAATACCAAAATCTTGAAAGCACCGCCTCTCATGGAGGTAAAGGTACTATCAAGAACCCCATTTACGAATGAAACCACAGAAATATCTCTGACACTAGGAAGGTATTAGAGGGATATATCTACAAACAAATTTGCATGACCTCGTGCTTAACTCCAATGTGAGCGGAGCCTCCTGACGTCACTAATTACATAATGGATTTCACCACTCCCTGGTCAGACACATATGTTTATTTTAGTAGCCTTGGAGAATTTTAATCACAATATCCTATTCCAAGGCCCTATGTCCTATGCCTGTTTGTGTACCCTGAGAAATAAAATTGTTTCTAATCAAATTTAATTAATCATCGTTACTTTTAATGGATTTGTTTACTCAAGAGGTGTGGTCATGAAACTGATGATATTATGAGTCAGGATATCAAAGAAATGAATATAAAAATACTTCTAAGTCCTAATCTTAAATTCTCAATAAATGGTAAGCTTTTAAAACACAACTTTCAATGTAACTTGTACAATTTCAATAAAATGCAATCTTTTCATATGTGCCAAGATCAATACTAAGTACCCAAAAGAGCAAATGCTATAATGAAAAATGAACAATTTGTTTTTTGTATTTTCGATATAAAGAAAATAAAATGCAAGGATTGAATAACAACTTCACAAGCAGACCCTACTGCAAGCAAAAAGAGACAAGCCAAGCAGGATAACAAGAAGAAAACACTCAGATCAATGTGAAAGGACAACCAATGAAAAAGATGATGAGAAAAAATATCGCTCGAAAATTCAACAATAAGAAAGTTTCCTATTTCTTTGTAAGCACTCAACAATTAGGACAAAGACCCAAGAAGACTCAACAACCAACCAAACTCATCCATCAAACACCAAACTCAACTAGTAAGCCTAAATAGTTGATGTACGCGACTGTTTGAGAAAAAACATGCGTACATCAACTATGTATATGTATTAAAACACTGCCAGGGCAAGGATTAAGCCAAGAAACTCAGATGCAAAGTAAAAATAGGCTGTCAATTAATCACGCGACAAGGAATATCAGGCTAACAAAGAGCAAGTCAAGGAGAAAAAAACTCAAAACCATAAACATAAGATCATCCCCAGTATGGTCGCCAATCATGTTACGAGGAAAATCTCTTTATGGCTTGGGGTAAACCACAATAGAGGGAATGACACACAAAAATCAACTCTAATCCTAAGTATGCTATATAAATTAAATTCTAACAAGACAAGGTCAAGAGCCTACCTCGTCCGGATGTTTGATGAAGACCAACGTTGAGCACACAACTCAAAGCTTTATACCTGCAACTTGTCCTCAACAAACAAGATACGCAAGCATATGGTGATAATATATATTGTTAGCGTATCGACTAGCATAATCCATTAACATTCATGAAAAATACACCCATGGAATAATAACTCAAATATTTGCAAGATATCAATTGGATGAGAAAAGAGTATTTCTATTAAGATAATCAATAGAAGTATATATTTCATAAACTTCTGTACCGACACATATCAGAACTGAGAAACTAAGTCCCTCCAGCTGGGCCTCCACCACTTCAATCTTCCACCAACGACAAGCTCATGTAGAGGAGACAATGAGGTACTCTATCACAAATATGGAAGAGCTTGGGGGATGAAAAATGAGTTCATACTTTAAAGGATAAAGGGATGCAAACTCAATGTGAAGTGAGATTTCTCCAAAGTATCTTTGCTCTCAAAAGTTGAATTCTCCTCTTTTCCAAGGCTTGGATATGGCTCAATTTATATCCTTCAAATGGAACTGAAGGGTCGATTCAGAGCGTTTCCAGTATATGGAAGGTCAAGGATCATGGATCTCATGATGTGACATGGAAACCTGACATAATTTTTAATTTTGAGCACCAAACCGGATGTACGCGGGATGTAGTGGAGAAACCTGCATATACACATGTTGTCTAACTGGTAGGGTGCATATATGTGGAAAAATGTGTTTTTTTGGCTCTATAAGGTATAAAAGGGGACTTAAAGTCTGCATAGGGAAATGGAAAGGCCATCCAATCAAGTTGCATGGGGTGACGCAAAATTTTGTATAACAGTCACACTCAGAACCTTTCTTCTAAAGCTTGGGTGATCTATTCGCCCATGGGCCAATTGGTCATTTCAAGAGGAGCTTATCTTGGGCCATATACTAATAATGTGGTCGAATATAGAGTTGTTTTTGAACTCCTTCGTGACACCATTTCACATGGCATTCATTCCTTAGAGGTTCATTTGGATGCTCAGTTGGTTGTGTCTCAGGTAAGTGACGAATATCGTATTCACGACCCTATTTTATGTCATCG
Organism: Picea sitchensis; assembly: GCA_010110895.2. NCBI lineage: Eukaryota > Viridiplantae > Streptophyta > Pinopsida > Pinales > Pinaceae > Picea > Picea sitchensis. The sequence goes on along the minus strand of SNQJ01S0076995.1, from coordinate 21,928 downwards.
TTTCCTTCATGTACATTTATTAGAGAGTTATTTTGATTATATTACTTATGTTCATTTTCCAAGAAGGTCCAATTCATTATGTGATGCATTTGTTAATTATGTGTTGGATTGACATTTATGTCATTCACATCAAATCATACATGTATATAGTAAAATCATATGTACATTATCATTAAGGAAAAATGATCATATATATAGATATCTCCTCCTCATGGTCCTGAGGGGCCATCCCTACCATCTGCATGTCGCTCGTAGTAGACCACTACATGGGAGAGATACCAAAAATTTTGTACCCATGCCTATGTCACTCCAACTACATGTCGTTGCACATGTTCTAGTAAATCCTTGATCTATATCATGGGCACTGAGTGTACTGATCTGTGCAGGTTCCTATGGACATTATCCAATACTTGATCGACATATCCCTATGGTTTTCCATCGAAACCTCATCTCCCATGCAAAGGAAACCCCTCTGGATGTCTCGGTCCCACATCTACACAATCAAACAATCACATTATTTATATGATCCATGTAAAAATATTTGTTTCTTTATATCTTTTCAAATATAAAAATCAAATAATCATAATTTTTTTTCTTTCCATTTTCTTCATAGGCACTCCCAGGAGGGATATGCATCTATGGATCATTCTAGTAGTTGATCCCTACATAGGGATAATCCTCTATCACTACCACTTAGCGTGACCACCAAGAGAAAAATGCATCATACCAAGGATCACCTAGTTGTCCTCCTCCTAGCCTTGACAGAATCTATGTCCACCTCTCCATTGCACCATATCGAATACAGTGAGGATGGATGTCCACTCTAAGAGTACTCATCATGAGAATCCTCCCAAAGAAGAAGCTACACATGAGGCTTCCATAATCGATTTGCATCCTATTAACTGGGCTTTCATGCATGTCATCAATGTTGTACTCCAATTATATAATATTGGTCTCAATCATTATCTGGAATAGAAGATCATTTCTCTTGATGCTTGATGATTCTCCCGAGCATCCATATCCTACACATGTTTCCTTGCATTGAGAATAGGTATGTTCCTTGCACTTGGAACTAGTTTACTCGCTAGCGATTCTCATTTCCTCCATTGTATTATAGCATTCTTTTATTCCTTTTCGGGATTTATAATATGAAAAAAGAAAAAGAAAAAGAAAGGATGGGAATGAGTCACATTCTTTATATGGCAGCTACTTATGTCTCCCTTGAATAGATCACAATCTTATGAGTCTTTACCTCATCATTATGGGTTTAGTATGGCTTTAGGATACCATTTCTCGTTAATGAGCATAATCTCCTCTGACTAGTTATTCTTCTAGTCATATGGAGATTTTTTTTATACTTCCCATGTCACAGATGTATTCTAGTTTATAATCCATGCCACCTAAGTCACATTTTGTGTCTTATTTTTGTTCAAAGGAAGTCAACATGTGTCATCCATTCTGCATAAACCTTGTCTTTCCAAGTCAGACTTCTCGTGTCAAGTCAAATATTTCTTAGTTTCACAAGTATCTTTGTACTTCACTCGTGCTAGTATAGAAGGTCCCCATTGACTTCTTGTTGGAGGGTTTTCTCTTATTGAATATGGCTCATTTCTCTGAGAGTATGACCTAGAGTTGCACCCTGGACCTATTTCCATTATTGATATGTCACCTTGCGCTCAACAAATGACAAACCATCATTGGTCGTTAACTGAGTGGTTTCCCTTGTGTTCGACGTCAAAAAAAATCATCACACATAGGGATTCCTGCAGTCCCTTGGTTTCCATTTGACCCCATTGGTGGATTCATCATCTATGTCAGCAGTCTTCATCATTGAATACTATTAAGAGATTCTATGTTGTGTGTTATTCCATCTAGTGCATGCTAGAAACATACCTCGGTGTGGTACTTACAATATTTTCATCCCAATCCTTCCAAATATTTGGCCTTCTACTACTCCATGTGTTGGATGATGGAGGATTACTTAATTCCTTCCTTCCAGTGGATCTCTTCCTATCGACTTTGATACAACTTTCTATGGGACAGGGATCTAGAGTCTTTATTAGCACCTTAGGGAGTGTAGTCATCAATGGTAGGTTCCCTCACTATTGACAGTGGGAATACATCAATGTCCCTTGATTGATAGATTCTATCAGGTATTCCACATCAAATCCTTTATTCACACTTGTTAGATTGTACTAGGTACCTCGACACCCATTATCATCATTAGTGGGTTGTCTCACGTTTGTTAATGATATACATTAATGATCGGTAATAAAATGATGTCTCACTATGTTTGACTTCAATGCCTTTATTCACATAGCGCATAATCGTACCACGATGGTCGAATTGAAAACTTCAGGTGAAGTACGAGAATCACCTCTTTTGTGCTCCTACCTGACCTGATTGCACCACCCTCTTTGACATTGGTACTTGCTGAGAATCAATTTGTTCACTTCATTGGCTTCATATATCCTTTGATTTGATTATGAGACATAGCTCCATTATGTATCCATTTCTATCTATGATCTACATTTACATAGATCCACTATGTATTTTCTCATGGCCATGACTACTTCTTTTATATATCATATGGATCCACTATGTATATTTTTTGTGGCTATGGACATCAGTTGTACTTTTATCACTCATGGATCCACAATATATTTGATTTGGTGGCCATGCTTACATAATCCTCAAGCATGGGAATACTTGACTTGAGAAGAGAGTATCTTACTTGTTTCTGTTGTAGGTACTATTCTGGGATTGGTCTTGAGATACTCTTACCCAATGGCCTCTCCACTATCTCATGATTTATGCAATGTATTTCAGCCATCAGTTTCTCTTCTGAACTCATACATTAGGGGGCATATGTTATAGCATCATTTTACACCACATATGCTCATGATGACTCATTGGACTCAGTTACATCCCTTTCCCTACTTGTAGGACCAAAATCCCCTTTTTCCTCCTTAAAATATATTAAAAAACTCCATTTTTATAGATGTACATGACTCTCTTAAAGGTATCCCATGTACATATGCTAGTTTCTAGTTAGCAACCGAAGTACATGTTATTTTGGCTCAAAACAATTATAATTCCTGACATTTTGGGTGGAGTTAATAGATTCCTTAGCTTCCTAACTTCCTTTAGCCCACACATACTAACTCCAACAATAAAAAATGGAGTATAAAATAGAGCCTTGGGGTGGAGGAAAAATAGAACAAAGAAATGCATCCTTATGCTGGAATTTTCATCATTGTCATGCAAGCCTCTGTTTCCCTAAGCATATGAGATTGTCCCCTCTACCTGGAAACCCTTGTTTCTATAATTTGCATTCTTCTTATCTTGTCAGGAAGAAATCCTTTGTCTTCTTTGGACTTGTTAGAGTGTAGAGTATTATAGGTACTTTAGTACATCTCTAACCTTGGGTGGAGGAACTTGGAGCCTAGTTTCGAGACCATGCCGTAGCAATTACAAGTTGTAACCAACTTCTATGATGTTATTAATGAAACATATCTCATTTTTGTCTAGTTCTATTTGTTGATTCACGCTTTTAATGAGACTATTTGTATCTTGTTTTGAATCTATTATGAAAATTGGAATGATCATGTTTAGTTAGTTAACATATAACTACCTATTTGCAAGTGGCTTGTCTCTTTGTTTGTATGAGTTTAAGGAGATTGTTGTGCAAGAGTTCTGGAGCAAGATTTCTTAAGCAGGATCAACTTCAAAAGTTGGATTCCAGGTATGTAACACATATTTCATTAAATTTGGAAAATTTATATTACAAGGACTTCATCGACATTGTTTTTTTTGTAAATAGCCATATTAAGTTAAGATAAGATAAGATAAAAACAATTTTAGTAATGTTAAACCAACTAGTGACCATGAATAGGTCAAACATGGGACTTCTAGGTACAATAATATAAATGCACAACATGAGTGTGAAATCAACTCTTATAAGCAATCGATTTGAGCTAAATCATGCTAGTATGTTTAACATAAAAGTGAGATATTATTGTTATGGACAAGAAACACTAATCGATGTTTAAATTTGGTGCTTAAAGACTCTTGGAATTAGTAATTAAATAAATTCCTAGCCATTAGATCTAAAGATAACGCAATATTATATCTCATTCGTTGCTCACTTTGGAGATCTAGGGTTTTGGAGTTAGAGTAAACTCAAGGTTATTAAAGACAGGCTAGTATGTGAGAGGATGAAACATAAAAAATATTACACACAAATTGTCACACACCCAACCCCTAAGTACCCTTTTAATTGATGGGGTATAAATTTTTCAGCTTCCTACAACTTCTTTGAGTTCCTCGAATAAGGGCACCATTGCCTTCTTCTCTTTGAGAGCTTTCCAACGACTATAAACTCATCCAAAATCGAGCTCTGTTTTGAAATTTATAACCTTCCAAAGATTTTTGGGGCATCTTTAGCCAATGGCCATCCCCTTCACCACATGGTATCCATGTAGCTTCACCTCTCTCACGCCATATGACATGGCACGATCGTGACCTCGGTCATAATCCCCTGATGATGACATGGCTACTGGTTGTAGGGAACATCTTTCGGTCTTCACGAATATCGAGCCTTCAATCCCTTTGATATTCTTGTACACGTCTACAAACTTCCTCGGAGTTCTAAAGTCCGAAGGACTCTTTCTACTCAAGAATATATGGTGGAGATTATATCCACCCTTAGATCTGATGGCTAAGATTCATTTGTGCTTAACACATAGATTAAACTTGATAAGGGGGGGGTCCCACACTTAATTCATGACCAATCCCATGACACCACATCATCATGGCATACGTACCCTGACCAACTGAGGTTGGACACTACACACAAGGATTTCGGTGCTTTGACACTTTGGCATTTAACACACCATCCTATATCCTCACATCTCCTAGAGTCCCAGAGTTCTAAAGTTCTGGAATCCTTAAGTAAGAATTCAACAAAGTGTCTATGTTGTCTCCCACTAGTTGATCGGATGGTCGAGAAAGGTTCCCAATGGACCCTTGATCAACAGTCCACAATGTCTTCGAATTACTCCCCTTCAATTTGACTATTGGTGGGATTTCACCACTTCAGGACTTCAACGACTCTGCGTCCCTTACAGGTCTTAACCCATTTAAGTCATGAATGTTTACTCACCAGAAAGGTCATAAAGTAGGGATGAATGCTTGCTTTCAAGTGTTGGTACCATTTACACTGTCCTTTCAATTGTTGATTTCATCATAAAGTAGGGATAAAAGCAACCTTTGTAATTTCAAGTTAACGAAAAATTCACAAAAAATCAGGTTAATTAGAAGTCTGAAGACTTTCAGGATGAATATTAGACTACTGGAAGGTAGGCTAGACCAAGGGAGCTTGTTAACCCAAGGCTTTCATACAATTTCATAACTTAAAGAATTTTCAAGCTCAAGGGAGGTAAAATAAGTGATAAACGCCAATCTCTTGGACAAACAAAGTAAAAAACAAAGATATAGGACTTTGGGACAAAGCCTTCAATCAGAGGACTAAGAAAAACATGGAAAAAAATATTGAAACCAAGAAAAATAGGAGATCAACACTCCTGTAACAAGGGAGATAGGGAGTTGATGAGGGGTCAACGCTCCCCAGAATCCTAGAAGGGAGCGCTTCTACCGCTCTATAAACCACTAGGGGGAAGCATTGATGCCTGGAAATATTGAGAAACACACAAAAAACTACCCAGAATCAACAGATACTAGATTAATGACTTTGTAAACTTCTCAATGAAGCAAAGGGAAGGGGGATAGTTCAAAATCAAGCATCAAACAGGACTAAAGGACTAGGTGAACCAAGGGAAGACTAGTCAAAGTGTTATGATCTGATCCTAACCCCTTTCTGTGGGCCATTAGTTAATAGGATATGTTTTCTATTTAATAAAGGCCAACAGTAATTAATAAGGCCTAATAAATAAAGAAGAATAAGTCAATGTAAGAAGACCTAATAGAAGCTTCCACTTCTAGAAAGATCTTCCTCTAAAAGTTTCCTTAGAAGGCAGAACTAGTATAAATAAGAGTAGGAGGTATTGTATATTTTTTCTTGGAGATTATTGTAATAGAGATCTGCGTTGTTGGAGGTTTCCCCCTTGAAGAGGCAAGTGAACATTGCTATCATAATAAATTTTCTCTTCCTAGTGATTATTCTAGTGTTATTATGGTGTTCTTTTGATATTTTTTTGGATATAACATTATTATTTTGTCATTTCTTGCTAGATATTTTTTTTTTCTGCATAATATATTGTATCAGGAATATTGCAAGTGGTATCAGATCTCTTTCCAGGGTAATACTTGTGGGATAAAAAATTTCAGGGTAGAGATGTGTTCCGACGTCTTTAAGCTACATATCTTTTTCGTTACGTGCATAAACCCGCAGTTAGGGAGTCATACACGCAAGAAATACAAGTGCTTTTTAAGCACACATCTGTTGACCACCCTTGTAACCCATGTTGGTACCCCTTCGAGTGGTAGTGCATCAGACAAAACATGTATACAAATCGGCCTATGTATCTTGAAGCCCTCCTTAGATAAATCGATCGGCCACCTGACTGTTATAGTGTCACTAAGAAAAACACTTGGGAAGTTACTCTCTAGTGTTGGATTACTAAGAGGGGGGGTGAAACAGTAATAAAGCAATTTAATGCTTTTTAACCATATAATCCAAGTGTTATATCAATGTATCATTATCATCCAATAACTGTAGAGTAAATAAGCAATGAACAAATGAACAATCATACACATACACAGTACACCAGTCATGAAATTTTTATTAGGTATTCAAATCATTGATATATTTAGTTTGAGAAATGAAAATACCTTCATCGGATTGAGTAATTTGAAGACCTAAGAAAAATTTCATTTCACCAAGCATGGACATCTCAAACTCATACTGCATACTTTCAACAAACTGTTGGCTAAGTTGATCATTATCACTCCCAAAAATAATATCATCTACATAAATCTCAACAATGACCAAGCTATCATGTTCTTCTTTAATATAAAGATTATTCTCAGTGTTGCCTTTTATGTATCCTTGTTGCCTTAAGTATTTATCAAGCTTGGAATACCAATCTCTTGGAGATTTCTTTAGCCCATACAAAGCCTTTTTCAACCTGTAAACATGATTTTCTACTTCTTGCACCTGAAACCCATCTAGTTGTTCCATGTATACTTCTTCCTCTAATTCACCATTTAAAAATGCAGATTTTACATCCATTTGATAAACTTTAATGTGCTTGGAACTAGCATAAACCAAAATCAGCCTACTGGATTCCATTCTTGCAATAGGAGAAAAAGTTTCTCCATAATCTATGCCTTCTACCTGTGCATACCCTTTACAAACTAGTCTAACTTTATTTCTAGTCACCTTACTTGCTTCATCCAACTTATTTCTGAAGACCCATTTAGCCCCAATAACATTCTTATTTAAAGGTCTAGGAACCAATTCCCATGTCTCATTCTTTTCTATTTGACTAATCTCTTCTTTCATTGCTTTAATCTAGTATTCATCATTGATTGCTTCTTCAACATTCTTGGGTTCAAACAAAGAGAGTAATGATACATGTTCGTGATTTGAACTAGATTCTTGCCTTTTGCTTCTAGTTTCAACACCTGCATTTATATCACCAATGATTTTCTCTTCAGGATGATTTATTTGTACCCTTTTGTTTGGAGTCTTAGATGGAGTTGACCCCTGCACCAAAGTAGGAATCAGATTTTCATTGTTAGCTGATTTAGTTTCCTCTATATCACTTGATTCTTCTTCCATTTTTAGTTTGCCATATATTTCATATGTCTGATGATCTTTCTGTTCAATTTTGGATTTTAAAAATGAAGATTCATCAAATTTAACATATGTGGCTTCAACAACTTTCTTCAATCTGAAATTGTAGCACTTATAAGTTTTTCTTGAGCATGAATATCCAACTAAAATACCTTCATTAGTTCTAGAATCCAACTTTCCCATATTTTTATCAAATTTCTTTATGTAACACTTACTACCAAAGATTTAAAAGTGTTTTACACTTGCTGGCCTACCTTTCCATAACTGATAATGTGTTTTTTCATAGTTATTTCTCAACAATCTTCTATTCAAAATATGAACAACAAGATGGACAGCTTGAGGCCAAAGTATGTTACTCAGTTTAGATTCATTTAGCATTGTTCTTGCCATCTCCATAACAGTACTATTTCTCCTTTCAACAACACCATTTTGTTGAGGTGTTTTAATAACAAAAAAATGTCTTTTGATACCATTATCATCACAATACTTATTGAATTCTTTAGAAACAAACTCTCCCCCATTGTCTGATCTTAAGCATTTAATTTTCATGTCAATTTCATTTTCAGTCAATTCTTTGAAAATTTGAAAACAATTGAATGTTTCAAACTTCTTTTTCAATAGAAACATCCAAGTCATTCGAGTAAAGTCATCCACAAATAACAAAAAATATCTTTCACCATTTAATCTTGTTGTCCTCATAGGTCCACAAACATCAACATGTACTATTTCCAAAGGTTTTGTTGTAGAGTTTTCTTTGGTCTTAAACCTAACTCTAGTTTGTTTACCATGTTGACACTGTTTGCAAATAGAAATGGTAAGATTCTTCATGACATGTAAATCTCTTATAGTTTCCCTTTTGTTTAACTGAATTAGATTTTCATAGTTAATATGCCCAAGCCTTTTGTGCCACAACCAACTTTCATCTTCATTCCCAAGATAACAATTTTCCTTTTTCTTATCTAGTATGTAAATGTTGTTCGATGTTCTTGTAGCTGTTCCAACTAACCTATTTGTTTTGACATCTATTTGACAATTTTTAGAATAAAAAATCATATAATTCCCTTTATCACAAGTTTGACTTACACTCAATAAATTGTGTTCCATATCCTCAACCGTCAAAACATTTTTAGCCATAATATTTTTGTTATTCAGACACACAGTACCTCTTCCAATTATCCTAGCTGATTGTTCATTACCAAAAGTAACTGTACCTTCTTATCCTTCATCCAATGTAACAAAATTATGTTTTCTTCCTATCATATGTTTTGAACATCCACTATCCACACACCATTTTACTTTATGATCATCCTGTAAAGCTAGAGTGTATTTTTCAGATTCTAAATGGTCACTTTTTTTTCCCACCATCTAGCTTTCATATTAGCGTAATTAGGTTCAACAGATTTCTGAAAGTTCATTGGAAAGTATCTTGACACATGTCCAAAATTATTAAACCTATGACATTCACCCTCAAACCTTAAAACATCAAATCTGTTATAGGAATTTTTCACATTGTTTTGAATGGTTCTATCATGCCTTCTTCCATAATCAAACCTAGATTTGTCATGTCTGTTATGTGCAATTACGTTTCTTGAAAAGGCATTGCAAAAAGCAACTTTATGTCCATACTTGTAAAAAAAGAAACAATAGCCATCAAACCTGTTCTGGTACTTGTCATAGCTTCTTCTATGTATTGTTGAAGTCTGATTTCCTTCCTGCTTTACTGATTCCATTTGCTTGCTAGTGTTTTTCACATTTGTATGTCTTGTACCTTCTTTTTCAAAACTTGTACTAGTACTTGCATTAGTAGCCTCAGATTTATAACCAATTCCATTTGTTAACGCTCTGTAAATTTCCTAGAGGTTGTCAGAAAAGAAGAAATCTATGGTAGGTAACTTTATCCAACCACTTCGAAGCTGGGATCTAGCCCTACCAGATTCAGAGATGGATCTCTCTGTATGATTTAGATATGTTTCAAATTTAAAATATTAGGCTAGGTAAATAAAATATGTTGGTTTTGTTTGTTGTAGTTTTCGTTGGGTTGGCTGAGAGAGATTTACACATCCATTGGGCTATGGGGTTTGTATCATGAAATGAAATCTAACCAGAAAACAAAGAAACCTTCCACAGCGTGAGATAATGTAATCGCTGGATTCTTTTAGCAACATAAATGAGGAATAGCAGAAAAGGAGAGAATGTCAATTACAATAAAGAAGCAATTAGGAATTTCTTTATCGTAAAATCAGAAGATGAAACAATGAAATCTTTTAAAGTCAGAAACAGGGTATACAAAGATAAACCCTATAACGTTCATTACTTTCAAATATTAGATTTAGAAAACAATGTGATAACTAAGCAAAAATAACATTTAACTTAGAAAGGAAAACATCACCAGTGAATACACGCATGAATCCTGTGAAAATGCCTCTTTGTATTAATGGAAGATCTCTTGAAAAATATTACAGCCTGATAACTCGCAAGGCATAAAGATCAACCCTCAATACTTCGAAAAGTGAAGTATTTATAACCCAAAATTACAAACGATCCCTTCATTAAAGATCGGGACATGGTAAATCGATTTTTAGCTTAACTAACTTAATAAATTATAAAAATCTAGGAAACTGTTTGATGATGTGTCGAAACTTCATGTTGTTTTCTGGGTGAACTATTGGTGAGGCCTCTATAGCACCTCGTCTGACTGGATAATTGACTGGGCTGGGACAACTCATCGACTACTCGATCAGATCACAAAGCTCTTCCCATCGAAGATGACTTGGAACGCTAACTTTGAGTAATCTTCGGTAGACTTCATCCATCTCTGTGTACTTGGCAAAAGTAGGCTTGGTGATGAAGATGTATCGGATCTCATGTTGTATGCTGATGTCCAACTGTAGTGCATCTAGGAATTCCTTGCCCATGATATTGCCTTGAATTCCTGAAAATTTTGAACTATCCTTAGCCACATTGGCTAGTCTCTTTTTGTAATCGTGGAGCGTCATCAATTTGTCATTTATCACCTTCAAACCAGGAAGACCTTTCTTCTGTAGAGCTTCGATCTTGCTGAAAAACTTTTGTACCCCTAGGTCCATAGCCTGAACCTTTTCTTCCAGTTGTAGCATCAGTCCTCTCTTGGTCAAGACTCTCTTGACCTCAAGGATGGTCTCCGTTCTATCCTCAATTCTCAGCTCTTCAAGCTCCTCTCTGGTTTTAGAATTCAGGAATTTAATGATTTCATTAGCTTGTGCGGACATCTCTCCCAGTTCTGATATAATATTCTCGATGGCTTGTTTACTTCTCTGCAGCAAATCATTTTGCTCAAACATAATCTGTATCATTGGCCATATTTCATTCATAGACTTGGTGATGTCTGTCCAGACACTTTCTTTGACTTCGGCCAGTGTTTTGCCTGCCACTGTTTGCTTTCGAAGCTGTTGTAACTCTTGTTTGAGCTGGTCTAACACTTGTTTTTCTTTGGAGTAGCTGGTTTGGTAAGAATATTTGAGTTCTTGAAGGTTCTCAATCTCCTTTTTGACCCTGCTAATCTCTATCTCCTGCAGATTCATCTCTTCCATATATTTAGCCAATTCAACCGTCTTTTCTAGATACATTAGTGGATTTGCTGATGGAACTTCTGCTAGTGATGTTGTACTCACTCCTGAGAGTGGAAATCCACTCAATGGAATGACTTCCATGGGTTTCGACTTCCATTTCCTTCAATTGTGCATTCTGCTCCATGATCAACTTAAGAATTTCATCTTTTTCTCCTTCTGTCTCCGTTATTTCCTTTGTCTGTGAGTCTACTTTTGGTGGTAGCTTCAATTGTTTCCTCAAAGACATTATGTCGGCATTTTTATTCTTGATCATCTCCTCGACTTCTTTCACATTCGAGGGATCATACCCGATCTTGAGGACCGGTTCCTCCAACGTCTTGACCCTGTTATCCTTGGCAAAGGATGATATTTTTTCCAACTTCAACTGCATCTGGACGTTATTCAGAGACACTTGTAACTTGGAGGCAATAGTGGAAGCATGTGCCAATGTGGAGAAAACCATTTCTCTAGTTTGCCTGTGCAGATCGATTTGATTAGCTGGATGCACGTCCTTGGTCTAGAATTCAAAAGTTGCCCTTTTGTAATCGGTGATTACCTTTGGGTCTGGTACCTATGCTTGGAGGAATGCCATGTGCATTCTGCCCTTCTCAGTGACGAATGCTGATAGTAGCCTGCGTTGTGCAGTCAAAGTCTGCTTCCAGAACTGGGCGTATGTGCTGCTAGTTAGAGTCTGATTCTTTTTCTTGATCAAATCATATTTCTCAAAGATACTCAACTTCAGTCCTGTCTTGCCTGGCTGGTTGATTGGTGGAGTATCTATATGATTCTTTGGTAATACTGAGGTTATGATATGCTTGTTGCTTGTACTGAGGAGCGACCTATCAACCTCCGTCATTGTAGTGGATGGAATCGCCTTTTCTCCAGCCGGGTCAGGAGTCGGACTGGCTTTTGGCCTCTTGGTATGCAGTCGAAATTCTTCTGATGATACTTCAGTGACAGGAGGTGATAGATCCTGCCTAGGCATTTTCTCCTTTGGAGCCTATGGTGTGGTTGTCTATGATACAGTGACCGGGAGGTCCTGTTATTCTGTCTCAACCAAAGTATTTGGCTCCCATTCTATCTGGTTTGCAAATTTTTCTACCTCAGGCCTAGATACGTGAACATACGAGATATTCTTGTTTTTTATCCTCATCTATGAAATTATCCCACACGGATCATAGTGCCATGTGAAACTGGAAAAGAATTTCATTTCCCTTAGCAGTCTGTCTGCTTCCTCCCAAGTGTTATAACCCTAAATTGCACCACACATGCTTACCTGGCATTAGGCCAACTCATATCCCTTCTTTGCCAAAAATTTGTTGAACAACTCTTTGAAAATCCTCTTATGTCAAGGCCCACGCGCCCTAACCCATTACAGCATGTGTGTACACACTGGCTGACTCACAACAACCGCATGTACCTAACAAAGCGTGAAAAAAGGAAAGTTGTTGACGGAACAAAAAGCTATGGGTCAGTTAACTGAAACTCTCGACCATGCATGGCCGAGGGTTCGTCCAAAACCCTAGCTCCTTCTAGCCTATAAAAGAAGGGGTAGGGGTACCATTTGAAAGAGGAAAAAATATAGCAAAGAAACTCTACCCATTTACGTAATCCATTGTCCCAACCCTTTAGCCTTTCCTCATGCCAAAGGAGATTTAACGCAAAGTAGTTGAAGGACAGAAGAAGAGGAGCCCAGGATTAGGTTCAAGGAGCAGTGGCTGGTCTCAGCTTTTGTAAGTTGATTCACTTTACATAATAAAAATAATCCTTTTCCCATCCCAAATCATGAATTGTCTATAGTTTGATTGATTTATGTTCGATTTCTAACCCTTGAGTATAGAAGTAGCATGCATGCATAGTTGTTGTTTGTCTTGAGTGTAGGTCATCTATGGAAGGAGCAGCGCAAGAAAGTAATCAAAGTGCAACGGAGGATCTACATCGAACGCCGGTAATAAGGTAGGTGATCCTTTTCCATGCATTTACTGAGAAAGAGGGGTTTTAATCTTGGGATGTAGGTAAAAAAGTAGTTTCTATTCGGTCAAATTTTCATGCAAAGTCTTACCCTAACTTGCTAGTTTGTAGGGTGCTTTTCCCAACAATAGAATTGGCGACCATACTGGGGAGAATGCTCTTTAGGGTTCCTGGATTTATTTGAGTTTTTGGGTAGTTTAGAGACTAGGTTTTTTGTTTTTTCTTTGTCTGTCTTTTATTTTTCTCAAAGGTCTGAGCTAGCAGGGAGTCTAGTTTTCCATACCAGCTTTCCCTGACTTTTGCTTGACTGTATTTTTCGAGACACATAGAGGTACACGTGGCCTACAGAAGGCTTGAACACGTGTACCAGTAACCTATCCTCTGACAGCCCGCGTGTGAATGCTAGCAGTAGAGATAGCAGTAGCGTGTAGGAGTTCAGAGAAAATTAGAGGCAGTCCTCCTCTTCCCTATCAAAATTACACATTCTCAGGGGGTTTTCTGGAATCATGTCTGAGTCTTGCTGATTCACAGTCCTATCTCAGATTGCTCTTTTTCGCTTTATTATTCCTTGCATTATTTTTCTTTTCTGTTAGAAAGAGCATCCAAGCCTTCAACGGATCCTGGTTATCAATACCAGAGGTCTCTTCCTAGTCTGGACTGCATGTTTTCATATTTTTCCTTAGAATTTAGATATACATGCGGCCTGTACAAGGTCAGCCCATGTGTACATGCTTTTTGTCTCTGTTCAACACACATTTGCACACGTGTTGTTTTAGTGACAGTCGCGTGCCTGTACAGGCTACTTTTTGCTCAGGGTGGGCCAGTCATCCCCTCCTTTGATAAGAAGTATTCCTCTCAGGTGTTTGAATCTAGGTTTGAATAGTCGGTAGGTTAGGATTCATCTTACCCTTAGCCTGCTTTTTCTCAGTTAATAGTTGACAGGGAAAAAAAATAAAATTGTTTTATGGTTTTTAGACAAGTGTGAGAGACATTGTTTGTTCAATTGCTTTTGTGTGATTCTTCAATCTGATTCTTTGCAATCTGTGCTTTAAGCCAGAATTGTTTTTCTTGGTTTTTTGCTTGTCAGTATTTTCCCTTTTTTGCTTTATTAGCACTTAAATAAAAAAAAATCTCTTTTCATTTTCTTCTTTGGTTGAAGAGTGTGTTTCCGCATCATTAGCTAGGGAAAAGTATTTTATTTCATAAGTTTTTTTCAGTTCACTTAGATCATAAGTAGCTCGTAGTCGAGCGAAATTCCTTTGAGTTGGCTGTATAAAATCTTAAAAAAAATAAAAAATAAAAAGAAATCTTTCTTTGTGAAAAGTTGTTGAAATTTTGCATTTAGTAAAAGTCTTTTGTTTCCAGCTTTTTTCATTCATTTTTGCTTTCATGTTTACACATCATCAGTTTCACCCTCATACCCCTTGATGTAAGACAAATCCATAAAAGCAATGCTAATTTTAAAATTCTACTAGACTTTTATGTTTGTAGGGTTCACAAACTAGTTCAGGACTAGGGCCTTGGATTAGGTTGGAGAGGAAACTCTTCGAGGCCATTCAAAACCAAAAATTAGAGTCTGAGATAGGGAGTGTCTAAGTCCAGTTTTGTGGAAATTATCCAGGACCCCCCTCTAACACAGGGGATAAACATGAGGTCGCATACGGAAAGGTAGCGGAGATAACCCCTCCAAAGNTTTGTATTTGTAGGGTTCACCAACTAGTTCAGGATTAGGGCCTTGGATCAGGTTGGAGAGGAAACTCTTCAAGGCCATTTAAAATCAAACATTGGAGTTTGAGTTAGGGAGTGTCTAAGTCCAATGTTGTGAAAGTTATCTGGGACCCCCCTCTAACACAGGGGATAAACACGAGGTCGCGTGCAGAAAGGTAGCGGAGATAACGCCTCCAAAGCCGGACCAATCGTAGTGGAGAACACATATAGAGAGTTTGTTTTGGGATTCCGTTGTTTGCATTTTCCACGGGGTTTCGTGGGTCTTGAATCCGTTTGAGGTCCTCAGTTGTCTTTTGGACCTTTTGTTCTTGATACCCTTGACAGGTTTCGAGCTTGATACCATGCTCATTGTGGTCTACCCGACTTTCGACTGTACCCGCCTGGTGACTGTTCGCGTGCTGGAAACCTAGTTGCGAATCTTTTTAGGGACATACACAGGTGACTGTGGGGGTATACCGCAGTACCTAGGACAGACATCGGGCCATGCTTTGCAGAGTATACCTGGAGGGTTCTTCCGTGTTCGATTTGCACTTGCATCGGTAAGTTTCTCTAGTGTTGGTTGTTGTAATTGTTCTTCCAAATAGTTTAGTGATTGCTTGTCTTATCTCTTAGGGGCTTCTTTTATAGTGTGTGTTACTTTTGAACGTTTAGAATACCTTAGCGTGTCTTGGATATTCTAACACAGTGGAGGATCCCGAGCTCCGTCGGTCACGAAGGCTTCTTGGCCTGCCGCCGGTTACACTGGAGCCACCCCCGCCACCATTAAGGCGGAAGCTAGACCAACAAGGGTCTTTTGAAGCAACCGGGTTACAAACCTTTGTGCCCAAACAACTCCCAGAGGAATCAACAGTTTTGAACCTTGAAGCAGCCACTCTTGGCTCGGTTGAAACCCCAACCACTGATATCTTGGCACCATTTATTGTACCAATCCAATTTCACGAATGCTAGACAATGCCTCACACAACAATGGAAACAAATGTTGTTACTCCTTCTGGGAATTCATCAATTTCCATCACAGTTGCCACCACAAGAGAGTCATCTCCTAACTTACCGTCGTCGGTCTGAGCCACCATGGTCTCAGCTACAACTACGTTGCACAATAGACCGAACCCGTCTATGGCGGCGACCACAACCCCCTTCACACCTAGTGTGACAGGCCCTCCGTTTTCATATGGTATGCCTAGTTCAGGAACAAGTCCTGTACTAACCTACTCCACTTTACAAACTTTTTGTCTGGGGGCAGGGAGCTCTAGCACTCCTCTGCAAGGTCACCTTCGGGGAACTCCTATCCCTTTTAATGCTTTTCCTTACACAGGAGGTCATATCCCTCCTTCATCCCCTTCGCTTGGTGGTCCGTATCAGCAGTCTGCCAGGCAGCCTACACACACTATTTTATTTGGAGTAAGGAGTCAGGGAACCCCTTCGCACAGTATGTCGGTAGGTTCAACACCATTTTCTTGGAACGAGACGTTTGGTAAAAAAAATTTCTCGTCAGTCGCTTTCCCGTTTGGGGGAAACCCCATTTTTGGACAATCTACTCCTGCGCAGGGTACTATTCCTGCACAGGGGGCACACATAACAAGACCTTGGAATTCAGGACAAGGATTCATTCCCTCCTCCGGAATGTCGTTCTGGGGTAATTCTTTCAACAATCAATGGAACCCCGGACAGATTGCTATGCCTTTCCCCGCAAGACCGGCATGGGGTAATCCTTCCTAAAGTCCTTCGAATACAATGCATGCCGAACACTCTATGTCCTTTTTGGGAAATCAGCCGATGATGTCTCCATAGATGCAAAATCCTTACGCTGGTCAGGGCCATGGTTTCTACCAGAATTCGGGCCAGCAGCCAAACGTTTCCTGGCAACTTGGTGCCAGTCAAACTCCAGGACCCTTTTTCCCAGGTTATCAGCAGCAACCCAAACTACCATTCCTGGCGACTTTACACTTGCTAGATTTGACAAGGTTGTTAAATGATCCTATTTGTCATGATCCACGTTGGCCTCCTATGCTGACGAAGTTGCTTTTGAACATTCCGAAGTTCGAGGCCAAGCCTAATGAAGATCCAGGTGATCATGTGACTACCTTTCATCTTTGGTGCTCATCTAACTCATTGAAAGATGACTCCGTATAGTTGTGATTAGTTCAACGTACTCTTATTGGGAGTGCCACAAAATGGTACATCGAGCTCGATCGCTCAAGATACTCTTCTTTTGGCGAACTGGCAATGGCCTTCCTTAACCATTTCCAGTTACCTGTGAGATACGATGCTGGCACAGAGATGCTCGCCAATTTTGAACATACAACAATGTACCATATCTCTGATCATATCCGAGAGTGGAGACGCCGGAAGAGTCTAATCAAAGTACTATTCCCACCAACATTCTTTCTTGAGTGGTTCCTTAAGTCTTTGGTCCCACAGTTATCCAAAGACGTCGCAACATCCGAAGTTTTCTCCGAAGAAGATGCCATCATGAGGGCTCAACAGTTTGAGCTCATCTATTCTCAGTCTGGTTTATTATACACCATCTTGCCAGATGCGCCACATTCAATACTGTATAAAACTAGACAGAGAGTTGGACCACATGCCGATGGTATTGTTGGTTCAACACAAACCAAGCCAGTTGAGCAATTGACAAAACAGTTGCAACAGTTATCCATACAACACACAACGGCCAACCAAAGTACTGCTTTGGCTGCTCCCCCTACCCAAACATCGGAAGTACACACCGTGCAGTCGACTAACCCAAAGGCCACCCAGTAGCCTGAAGGGAAGAAAAAACAACAAAAGAAGGGTAAGGGGGATAAAAAACCCACTGATAATGCTGGTGGGGACAACACAAAAAAACAGAAGGTGAGGTATCCATGCAACTTGTGCATGGAAGACCACCCAACCCATATTTGTCCTCGACTTGCAGAGGCCCAAAAGTTTGTCACACAGCAACAACAACCAGTGTTGACTAATCCCAGTGTGCAACCAAGAAACCTGCCCTCCTCCAAACAATCCCTCATTCACGAACATATATATGGTTAGGGGTGATGCTTTCATAATGACTAGAGCACACGACTATAGTAAACCAAGCACTTCTAAGAAGGGTAAAGAAGCTGATATCCCATCTCTTCCTCTACACATTGAGAAGATGTTGGGAGAAACAATGACACGCATTCCAAAGGGTGCATTTAAAAAAGCTTCTCACAACCCAAATGCAAGGGCCGCCCAGAGTTACTCTGTGGTGGAGGATTTATCACAAACCCCTTGCGTGATGTCTGCTTTGGAGGTCCTCCAAAGTTTCCCTCCTCAAAGGAAATCCCTATTAACCACTTTGGGCTCTACTGAGACTTGTAATTCGGGCACCATCATGTTAGATACAACCGACTTAAAACCTCGTCTGCCTTACCATGTAGCATTTCAGATAGTAGTGGCTCATCCCAAGAAAACTTTTACTCGGAATATCTTCTACATGGTGGTCGACGAGGGTGCCTCGACATGCGTTATGTCATTAGCATGTTGGAAGGCCATTGGCCAGACTGTTTTGTCTCCATCACCTACTCTCCTCACGGATTTTGACGGTCATTCATTCCGACCACATGGCATCATTCCTTCTTTCCCTTTGCAGTTAGGAGGGAAAACTGTGTGTGTCAAAGTAGAGGTAGTCGATGCTCCCCTCGACTATAATATCTTGTTAGGATAGAGTTGGACTTATGCTATGCAAGCTGTGGTTGCTACAGTTTTCCAAGTCTTGTTGTTTCCACACGAGGGTCGGATAGTGACCATTGATCAACTGTCTTTCTCCAGACTTGACCCAGCTTTAGGGGCATCCATGGTCCCGATGATTGATAATCCTCAACTAGGTGTCGTTAACGTAGGAGTAGGTTTGTGCCCATCCTTGATGGGTACCTTTGATTTCCCACCTCCTCACGATGATATCAAATTTATATCTAATCACCATAAGGTTGAAATTTTTCAAGTTTCGTCGTTCCGCATGACTTACTTCAAGGATCCTTGGATTCTTCCTTCCCCATCAACCATGATGGATGAGACGGGGCACTCATGCATGTCCATGCCCTTATCTGTCACTGAGGTAGCGTACTCTTTAGTCCAACAAGCTTTAGCTAACCCTGATCTGACTCTTGCACAAGAGTTAGATCCACTTCTAGAGCCTATTTGAGCTCAGGGTTCTCTCTCTAACGTCGATTCATTAGACTTAGTATTGCCTTCTGACGAAGCAGTAATCGAAGCAATGACTAGTTTGGACAAACCTTGGGAAGATCTTCATCATAGATCATATTTTCTCCCAGAGTTAAGCCGAATCAAAGCAGGAGAATTCACCGTTACCATGATGGGAGATCAACCATGTCCTATTAATCTCTTAGCTACGCAAGAAATTTATGCTGAGGGAAATATGGTGACTATCGCTGAAACTATACCCATCAACATCTCCCGAAACCCTGGTGTCGTGGAGAATGTCTTCGTCAGAGTGGATTTCTCCCCTAAAGAGATTCAAATTTACATGGATCTTTTCAAAGAATTCCGTGACATTTTTGCCTTGTCTTATGAGGAAATGCCAGGTATCGATCCGAAAATAGTTGAACATGAAATCACAACATATCCTGATGCCAAGCCTGTTCGACAAAAACTTCATCCAGTCAATCCCAAGAAAGCAACAACCATCAAGATTGAGGTTGAGAAATTGCTAAAGGCAGGTTTTATTTATCCTATCCATTTGACTCAATGGGTGTCAAATCCTATGTCGGTCAATAAAAAATAAGGCACGATTCGTGTATGTACCAATTTCCGTGATTTGAACAAGGCATGTCCCAAAGATAATTTTCCAACACCATTCATTGACCAGATCATTGATGAATGTGCCGGTTGGGAAGCATTTTCTTTCATGGACGATTTTTCGGGATATAATCAAATCCAAATCAAACCCGAAGACCAACATAAAATGGCATTTATTTGTCCGTGGGGTACATTCGCATATCGAAAGATGCCTTTTAGTCTTAAAAATGCTAGAGCCACATTCCAGCGGGCCATGTCTTATTATTTTCATGACCTCAAGCATATAGTCGAGGCCTATCTAGATGATTTCGCATCACGCTCTCACAAGTGAACAAATCATCCCACACACCTTAGACTAATCTTTGAATGTTGTTGCTACTTTAGGATTTTCTTGAATCCAAACAAGTGTAGCTTCTGCGTAACGTCAGGACGATTGTTAGGTTTCATCGTATCAACAACAGGGATCATGGTCGATCCTCTTAAGGTGGAGGCAATAATCCAGTTGCCCCCCCCACGCACAATCCTGCAACTTCAGAGTCTACAAGGCAAGGCGAACTTCTTACGATGCTTCATCACAAACTATGCCGAAATCACCAAGGCCTTTATGCATTTACTAAAGAAAGACGTTCCTTTTTTCTGGGACAAAGCCGCTCAATGCTCTTTCGATGCATTAAAACACGCCCTCACAACCGCACCTCTGCTACGACCACCTAACTATAACAAAGATTTCTTATTATATCTCGCTATCGCAAAGTCAACCATTGGCATGGTTTTAGTTCAGGAAGACGATTCATTCTCAGAATACGTGATCTATTACCTGAGCCAAGGCCTCGTAGGACCGGAACTCAATTATTCTCATATCGAAAAACTTGCGTTGGCAGCAATTCATGATGTTCAACGGTTCCGTCACTATGTTCTGTTTCACAAGAACACTGTCATTGCTGTCATGAATCCATTCCAATACATGTTGACATGATGAGTTATAGGCGGAAAAATCAGTAGATTTATAGTCATCCTCCAAGAATTTGACTTAGACTTCGTTTCAGCCAAGTCCAAGAAGTCATTGGTCTTCACAGAGCTTATTTCGGAACTTCCGGTTGAGTCAGGTGACCTTGTGCCTGAGGAATCACCTATCTGGGGAGATTTGTTTTTGATTGCATCTTCAGAGCCCTGGTACAGAGATATACTTATCTATCTCTAGACTTTGAAATGTCCCACCTCTGCTTCTCATGACGAGCGTTGGCGGATACGCCATGAGGCTAAAAATAATCTCATACTCAATGATACGTTGTATCAGAGAGGTGTAGACTGCATCTTACGTCGATGTCTCACTCATGAGGAGGCCATCATCGTGCTCAACATTGCCATACTGGAGCTTGTGGCGGTCATTTATCTGGGTCGGCAACAGCCCAAAAGATTCTATGAGTAGGTTACTTCTGGCCGACACTTATCAAAGATTGTATCGAGTCGGTCAAGAAGTGCCATCTGTGCCAAATCTTCTCTCGAAAGATGAGGGCACATCCCGCTGCTATGTTTCCTGTCATCACAGTTGGTCCCTTCACTAAGTGGGGGATTGATTACACTACATGAAACCCCCCATCAGCAAGGGGGCACCACTATATCATCGTAGCTGTCGACTACTTCACTAAGTGGGTCAAAGCTATGCCAACGTTTAAAGATGATGGCGAGATTGCAGCTCTCTTCTTATTCAACCATATCATAGCAAGGTTCAACGTCCCGAGAGAGATTGTCAATGACCATGGCAGTCACTTTCAGAACCAAATGATGATTGAATTAACATCAAAGCTTGGGTTACGGCAGGAGCATTCATCACCTTACTACCCCGAAGCCAACGGGCAGGTGGAAGTTGTAAACAAAACTCTTAAGACTATTCTACAGCGAGCTATAAACTCAGCCAAGTCAAATTGGAATTTGATGTTATACTCAACATTATGGGCTTACCGAACATCTGTTAAGACTGCAACTGGTTTCTCACCTTTTCAACTCGTTTACGGGCTGGAGGCAATCTTGCCCATCGAAT
>SNQJ01S0076994.1:21387-36589 GCA_010110895.2 Picea sitchensis | reverse complement strand
ATATGCAATATTTTGATTAATTATATTAATTCTTCTTTCTTTCTTCTTGACTTTATATGTTTTTCCATATACTTGGTAAAGCAAATTTAATTTATCTACATTTTTTTAATGGACTTCAAAGAATAGTCAGTAAAGTGCCTTTCGCTTCGTCCAAGACAAGATGGAAATTGAATGCAAGCTCTACAGAAGGCACCTATGCACCACTTCAGAGATTCGAACCATAGAAAATATCTTCAACTCCATCATGGGCTCTATAAATGGCAGACTTTCATAACCATCTGTACATTCTCTATTTGTGAAAAAATTGAAAATTAAATGAATCTGACAAACATAAGCACCATTCMTGTCTGAATCTTTGCAAGATGCTATGAATTGATTGATAAAAATAATCAGTCACATTTTCCTAGAAATTATGCATTTTGGCTTAGCATTTCTGAAACCCTCAAGTGATACAAAACATTTCATGCATATGGAAATTTGGGTATGTTCGGTTTCTATGCTATTCAAAATTTCTTAGTTTGAGGAATTTTGATAGTTTTAGTTTGTGTTTGTATTTGTGTGAACTAAATCCGAATTTGTAAACACACATTAATGAAGTGTTGTCTCCTCTATAGGTACCGTGATTGCATAGTGTGGACTGACAAGGACTTGAATTTGAAGCTCATGAGAAAGGGTCAATTGACACGGATATATGCTCCAATGGTGAGATTCAATCACAAATAGATTCTTGAATGAGCAGGGTTTCTTTTACTTAGTAAATGTCTAGTGTGGACTGAAAAGGGCTTGAATTAGAAGCTAACAAGAAGGGGGTCTATTGACCAATTGTTTGTTTAAATGTGTTTTATTGGCAAATGAATACAATTTAGAATTCATATGGAATAATATGAAATGTGTGTGTGTTCCAGGTCATAGTTCAAGGTTTGAAGGAGGCTGGTGATTTTAGCAATGCTTTGGCATCTGGGCATGTTGTTCTTGAGAAATCAATTTCTAAAGAGAAGTTCTTGTCATCTATGTATGATACAACATAACTAATTCATCTATAGCGCAGATTCTTGAAAACAAAGATGGGGATAAACATCAAGCAAAGTTAATGGAAAAAGTTGGAGAAGGTGAAACTCAGGTAGCATCTAGAAAGCTCCTAAAAGCATTAGTTCACACAGTTGTGGCAGTGCCTCCCTTGGCACCTTCATCTTTAGATGTTTACACTGGAAGTTTCTAGGAAAATGTGACTGATTATTTTGATCAATCAATTCATAGCATCTTGTAAAGATTCAGACATGAATGGTCCTTATGTTTGTCAGATTCAATTAATTTTCAATTTTTTCACAAATAGAGAATGTACAAATGGTTATGAAAGTCTGCCATTTATAGAGCCCATGATGGAGTTGAAGATATTTTATATGGTTCGAAGCTCTGAAGTGGTGCATAGGTGCCTTCTGTAGAGCTTGCATTCAGTTTCCATCTTGTCTTGGATGGAGAGAAAGGCACTTTACTGACTATTCTTTGAAGTCCAAATCTGGTTTCTGTCTGGATCAAGGCTTTCGAATGAGTAGAAATATTCCCGATCATTACCCAAGCACAGCTGTAAAATTAATTTTTGTAGTTGACAATCTATACCCTAGATTAGATTGCATCCATTCGGTTCCTGTGGAATAACAAATGTACTATTGCTTCACATTGCTTTGTTGAGTACTGACAACAATACTGTTATATTTTGTACAATAAGTTGTCATATATTAGAGGTGTTAACATGGATGTAGAGGAATTGCGAGGATACTCTGTTTAGTGTCATTGGACTGATTGATTCAAATTTTGTCTCTGACTTTTTTGATCTCTGATATAAACCTCGGAATAGAAAGATTATTGTTAGCACCTATCACATCATTTGGATATAAATCTACATTTTTAAGATATTGTATATTTGAAGTCTCTGGGAAAAATTCAGTTTATGGTTATGTTGTACACTATATATAGGAATGAGCTCTGTTCATTTGAATATTGGATATTAGCACGTATAGGAGTATCTATTGAGCACAAACAATTGGGTGGGATTTGAACTTTTTGATGTCCAACCCTTCGAAAAAGAGTTGGAGAAGTGAACTTTGCAAACAAAAATTCATTTGCATTCAGTTCTTGTATTTTGATCACGAAATTAGTCTGCTCCAGTATATCAAACAAGACTATCACTTTCTAACTCGCCTTCTCAAACGAGAGTTGAAGTTTCTGAGCTAGTGCCTGCCCATGGAATCACTGCTTTTGTCGCTTGAAAGCTTGTCTAAAGGTCTCAATCTTTCTTAAGTTAAGAAGCCAGAGCTAGTGCATGTGAAAGTTCGCCTAATACTCAAATCCACTTGGGGTTCTCCTTCCACTTTTACGGAGACTCTTGCTACTTCCTCGACCCAAACCCGATATCTCAAATTCTTAACAGAGAGAGACTGCCTCCACTTCCCTTAATTAGCTTGTTGAGGAACAGGATTGACTATATAGGGCAGCCCCAGTTCCGGTATTCGAGGAAGCATATGGCATGGAAAGCATGAGTTGTAGTACAACCAATCCTTAAGAAAGCTATCTCACCCCTCGAAAAATTATTGTTGAATATTTGATAGTGACAAACGACCTATAATTTTTTGTTATCGCATGATTTAAAGGTTTTGTCGCGAGTACACACATGTTTAAATTTGCGGTAAATAAAATCTATATGCGGTAAATTTTTCATGCGCAAAAATAAAATCTTTGTAGCAAGTACACACATGTTTACATTTGTGGTAAATAAAATCTATACGCTGTAAATTTTTATATAATTTTTTGTTATCACGTGATTTAAATGTTAGATATTTGCGGTAAATAAAATCTATATGCTGTAAATTTTTCATGCGCAAAAATAAAATCTTTGTAGCGAGTACACATGTTTAAATTTGCGGTAAATAAAATTTATGAGGTAAATTTTTATATAATTTTTTATTATCGCATGATTTAAGATACCCAATTGATGAACATGAGCAAAAATAAAATCTTTGTCGCGAGTACTCAAATTTCTGGATTGTAGGGGAGATATTATCAAACAACGAAGATCTGCCCGTACCCCTGAAAATTTCTGATCGCATACTTTTCTTTCTCCTCGGCAGGAAGTTGAAAAAACTCCTTTCCAATTCGCGTTAGGTCATCCATTAAAGAGTGAGGTACGCCATGATTCACGAACCAAACCGAAAGTATGAATATTCATTCCATTGACATTGCTCGTTTGGGTTTCATTCATTTAAGACCTGGACATTGATCGTTTGGGTTTCGAGGGGTAATTGATTTGTTTTACGAGTTCCGTTGTTTAATTTACAGTCCCGCGAATCGTTGGGAGAGGATCGAATCCTGTCGACATGTTAGCGGCTTGTTACTATCTTAGAAAGAGTTCACTGGAGTATCTTCTTATATGCAATTTCAAGCATTTTATCCGAGACTTTACACAAGGCTTAGGCACTCAATAAGAAAGTTAATGAAAAAATTCCCCCACCCGTTCAAATCTGCTCTTATAAAAATATCCAACTAATCAAAAACCTGGAAATGTATGTTCAATTCCTTACTCAGGGTGACTTTCAACTCTTCAAGCCTCATAATTTGACAAGAAAATCAAATTCAAAAATGCAACCCAACACGGATTTTAACTCATCACCCAATGGCAACTGTCTCTCTGCTTACCCTTCTTTGATAGCCTACCCAAAGCTTCTAATTAGTCTACCCAAAGCTTCGAATTAGTTTAAGATTACAGTTTGCAATTACTGAAATGACAGCTTTTACATTGAGTTCCTATAAAACTTTTGATAAGATGAGGGAAAATAATGCCGAAAAAAAGGACCGTTTGAATGTTGTTTATCGTCCAGTACGCGACGCTAGTGTTTAGGGTAAGACAATGGCATGTGCAGTTTTTGAAACCTGTACTTTTCACATGGAAATACTGTCTATCATTAAAACTCCTCCCAACTTTTTGCTGCCTTTCACAATATCCTCACCATTACAATAAAATAGGTTTGATTAAAACTCCATAATATTGCAGGTGTACCGTGTATATGGTGTAATATATTCGTGTATACTGTTTCTTGCATTTTCACGAAGCAGAGCCTGTCCATTGTGTGAGACTTAACCCACTGCAATATAGTATTTAGAAGGTAATCTCTGTTCACTTGAGAGGTCACACTCCTCCCAGCTTTTTGCTGCCTTTCACAATGTTTTTCCTCACCAATTCAATTAAGTAGGACTGTTGGTTCCAAATGGACCTTGCAAGGTACCACCTATATGGTGATATATTTGTGATGCCGCCTGTCCATTATGCGTGATTTTACTCACTGCAAGACAGTATTTAGACGGTAATATATGTTTATTTAAGTGGCTACTACCATGTATATGGTGTAATATATTTGTGTATTGTTTCCAGCATTTTTATGATGCAGAGTATGTGATTACGCCATAAGCAAGGCACATTCTACAGCATAGTATGAGTGAGATGTAAAGTATTTGTGTTTAAGGCTGATTTGACAATGACATCCTTTGTGAGGTGAACTAGATCGCACCAAGATCCACCGCCTGCAATCTAATCCTCATATCTTCCCTCTTTTCTCTGTTCCTGCTAAACAACTTACAACATAGTTCATAATTGTGTTACATAACGCATCAACTCGTGAATCTATGCGATAGAACAATACAAAAATAAAATCATCTGATTTCAGCTTATTTGGAAGTTGTTACTTATATAATAGCTTCCACGGGAATTGTTACCAAGGATTGTCAATGTACTTCATCTTCTCATGTGTATTGCTTGATTTGTAGTCATCGTGATAGCAATCCTTATCGTGTTATTCTTCCATAGGTATTGTTTCACTTGAACATATTGTTAACACATAAGATTGTATTATGATTTGAGATAATTTCCCAAAATACAATTACTATAGGAGGGTTCTTGTACCTTTTGACAGCTTGACTTCAAGTCAGTTTTTCAAGGGTTTTGAGAAGGAATTTGCAGTTCTTGATGATTCCATTGTGTAGGAGACATCATAATATTTCCAACCATATCTCTTGCAGCCCAAAAATCCTCTGGGAAGGCCTCCAAAAACCCTCTCAAAGACCACACTGCACTTCTACAATTTTGAGTGACTAACTTAAAACTTGGATTATGAACAAATGAGAAGGTATTTTTGAAAACTGGAGGGGGTTTTTGTTCATCACATACCAAAACACAAAAAATTCTCTCAGTTTTGAATTTTTTTTTATGGTTAAAGATATATTAAACATAGAAAATGCACTATAAAATCACCTAGCCAGACACACAAAGGGAGCTACAGAATGTGCAAAACTGTTTTACAGTGGCGCTATGGAATTTCCTGTAGCAATTATTGTTACCAATTTGATCATGAAACCCAAACTACGAAGTGGGTTTCTCTAAAATTTTTTGTGGAGGAATATGATATCCATGTTGACTTGATAACCAAATTTTAGCCTAACCCAGTTTGTAAATTGAGAGAAACAATTAAAACACCAGTGCGCTACGGAATGTGCTGTCAATTCTCTGTTTTTCATAGTTGATTGGATATTCGCCTTGTTGGGAGGTTTCCAGCTGTCAAGGAGGGTTCAAATGACTTCTCATGGATCAGTTAGATGTCAAGGGACACCTTCACCTAAGTCTTAGATCCATTAAGACCTCATGTAGTGTTTTGGAAACAATTCATCAAAGACTTCCAACAATTTCCTAAAAATTAGCAGTTTGTTGGATTTTTGTCTCTTTGATTGTTGCCACCTATCTCCAAGGATTAGAATCCAATGAAAGAGATGGGATTCGATCTCCTAAGGAGATTTGGATGCTATTTTTCTATTTAATGAAGGAGAGAGCTCTTGGAGAGGGGTAGGATTCATGATCCAAGAGAGAAGAGATCTAGACGAGCAGTTGAGTTGCTCATTTGTAAGCCCGAGGGCATGTATTGTAGGCATTTATGCCATTAGAGATTCATGAAAGTTGTGATACCTGACTATTTTTATCTTGTTTCCATTCTTTCTTATCATATTGCTTGAGTAATATTTATAGATTTTGAAGATCAAAATATTCCTTCGGTTAATGAATTCATGAGCTGCAAAGGATTTGTGGTAATTGGTTGTTAATAATAGATTATTGTTCAACTACTCTTTAATATATATTACAGAAAGGATCTCTTTTATTTGGATATTCTTCTCTTTGTTTACTTTCTATTCTTCTATCCATATTTTCATAAGCTTTTCGTCTAGTAGGCAGCCTGATTTCTTGTGATCTGCAGAATGTTATGACTACATGCCCAATGGAATGTATTTGCAGCAGTGTGATGTCATCCCTTTTAATCTTTTCTTGTTGATCCACATATTCAAACTATTTTAATCCATTTGCATTTCTATGTTACCAAGCTTACTCTCATTTGCAGTCTGGGAGTGACTCTTGGAGTGATAACATTTTTGGCGTCGTTGCCGGGGATGGAATTGAAGAAATATTCCATGGGAGAATGACATTGATCAGATCCAGCTTTTGATGGTGAACAAGGGTTGGTCACATATAAGAGACTACATCATTCACCTGACGACTCCACTCCATGAAGGAAGAAATTGTTGGCAACTTCACTGATATGGGACAACAATAGCAATGGAAGTTATCTTGGCTCATAGGTATGCTTTCCGTGACTTCTCAAATATAGTCGGTTTTCCACATCCAGTGCCGATTATAACTGAGTGGGACAATTATCTTCCGAGATTCAGAGGAAGCAAGCATGATCATCCTAGTGAGAACTTATTGAATTCTCATAAATGCATGCTTGAACATGGTTTTGTTCACGAGGATGTCTTGATCAAGATGTTCAAATTTTCTTTAGAAGAACATGCTCGTGAATGGTTTCAATCCCTTCCTGCTGCTAGTATCCATTATTTGAAGGATTTTCACATGGTTTTCAATTCATATTATGAGAAGATTTAGCCGGTTGATATTATTTTTGATAACTGTTGTAAAGAATATGAATTCCACATCCATCATTCAGTTAGTATTCAATCTGATTGTGAGGATCTTGGTGATAGTCATATTGTAGACACGTTTGTCCTTGATTCAAGTGTCTCTTATAGTTTTGACTATGATATTGAGGATGCCTCAGATTTTGATAAAGAAGTTGTTGATATGCATTCAGTATCCCAAGAGCTTCAGAGGCAACTGATCTTTCCTTTATCACTGATATCCATCATTCTTGAATTTGAATCTGCAGTAGATATCAAAAGATCTATGATTAGTAGTGGAATCATCCCGCAGTCATGTTTAGATATGCAAATAGCTGAAGGCGGCAACCATTATCAAAAAGAGGATATGCAGAGACCCTTTGATCTTCAGCTTAAACAACAGAAAGAGGTATTTATTTGTGGATTTTATGACCCTATTTCTGACTATCTGGAGTCTTTGAACAACATAGATGTCAACACATTCTTGTCGAATGAAGTTTGGTTCTGTTATCTTTTCAAACTGCATTTCTATATTCCATGGATTCCTCTATTTTTCAGATCCATATCAAGAATTTTATCAGTTAATCAGTGTCTTATATGGCTTCATTGGAAGCATGATTTTACCTAATATAGAGGAAGAAGTTCATTAGGTAGGAGTATTAAGAATAAATCTTGGTTCTCGAGCATCTTTTTTGCAGTTAGTTTTCAGTTTCAAATAAAGAGAAAAGGTGCTCTCGGGCATGCAGATTTCTTGGACAGAGTTGAAGGAGTGTAAGGCTATTGAAACTGCATTTTCTTGGCATCTCACAGGGATCATGCCATCCGCTATGGAGCCAGATGTTAACACATAAGATTGTATTATGATTTGAGATAATTTCCCAAAAAACAATTGCTATAGGAGGGTTCCCGTACTTTTTGACAGCTTGACTTCAAGTTAGTTTTTGAGGGGTTTTGAGAAGGCATTTGCAGTTCTTGATGATTCCATTATGTAGCAGACATCATAAGCTTTCCAACCAAATCTCTTGCAGCCAAAAATCCCCTGGGAAGGCCTCCAAAAACCCTTTCAATGACCATGCTACGTTTCTGCTGAGAGCATGCTATGCTTCTGCAGTTTTTGAGTGACTAACTTAAAACTTGGATTATGAACAAATGAGAAGGTATTTTTGAAAACTTGAGGTTTTTGTTCATCACATACCAAATAAAAAAAACCTCTCATTTTTTCAAAAAGTGTTATGGTTAGAGAGATATTAAACACATAAAATGGGCTACAGAATCACCTAGCCAGACACACAAAGGGCGCTATGAAATGTGCATAACTGTTTTATAGTGGCGCTACGAAATTTCCTGTAGTGGTTACTGTTACAAATTTGATCATAAAACCCAAACTACGAAGTGGGTTTCTATGAAATGTTTTATGAAGGAATATTATATCCTTTTTGACTTGTTGACCAAATTTCAGCTTGACCCAGTTTGTAGAGAGAAATAATTAAAACACCATTGTGCTATAGAATGTGCTGCCAATTCTCTGTTTTGCATAACTGATTGGATATTTTCCTTGTTGGGAGGTTTCCAGATGTCAAGGAGGGTTTGAATGACTTCTCATGGATCATTTAGATGTGAAGGGACACCTGCACCTAAGTCTTATCTCCATTAAGACCTCATGCAGTGAGTTGGAAACAATTCATTAAAGACTTCAAACAATTTCCTGAAAATTAGCAGTTTGTTGGATTTTGTCTCTTTGATTGTTGCCACCTATCTCCAAGGCTTAGAATCCAATGAAAGAGATGGGATTCAACCTCCTAAGGATATTTGGATGATATTTTTCTATTTAATGAAGGAGAGAGCTCTTGGAGAGGGGTTAGATTCATGATCCAAGAGAGGAGAGATCTAGAGGAGCAATTGAGTTGCTCATTTGTAAGCCTGAGAGCATGTATTGTAGGCATTTATGCCATTAGAGATTCATGAAAGTTGTGATACCTGACTGTTTTTATCTTGTTTTCATTCTTTCTTATCATCTTTCTTGATTAATATTTACAGATTTTGAAGATGAAAAGCTGCCTTTGGTTAATGAATTCATGAGCTGCAAAGGAAATTTTGTGGTAATTGCTTGTTAATAATAGATTATTGTTCAAGAACTCTTTAATCTATATTACAGAAAGGATCTCTATTATGTGGATATTCTTCTCTTTGTTTACCTTCAATTCTTCTATCCATATTTGCATAATCTTTTTGTGTGGTAGGCAGCCTGATTGCCTGTGATCTGTAGAATGTTTTGACTCCATGCCCAATGGAATGTATTTGCAACAGTCTGATGTCCTCCCTTTTACTCTTTTCTTGTTGATCCACCTATTCAAACTATTTTAATCCATTTAAATTTATATGTTACTAAGATTACTCTCATTTATAGTCTGGGAGTGACTCTTGGAGTGATAACACATCTTATCTTCTAAGAAATAAATATGCAAGATATGTACAAAAACTATGTAAACATGGTATGTACAATAACTATGAAGAATGTTGTTACCTTGTTTTTAGAAGAAGAAATCTGTTTTATCCTTCTTGGCCTTCTTTGGGGGTTCCATCTTTGACAACTAATGCTTCATGTGTTTCCTTCCTTTTCTTTAACTCGGGACAATGATTCTTGTACTGACCATGTTTTCAACAGTTGAAGCATTGTATTTTTGACATATCTTTCTCTTGATTTGCTGTCTTCCTTGAGTCATGTTGATGATTACAATTACATGAGACATCCTCCGAGACATACACTGAGTGAGTTGGCCTGAGAGAGAGCACATGAGTTGGGTGTTCCAATGAGATGGGTGTGTGGTTCCTCTCTAAGACAGAGATGGAAAGTTGTGCCCCTGTGTGAGGTGGTGAATCCCATGAGATGGGTGTGTGGTTCCTCTCTGAGACAAATATGGAATGTTGTGTGCCCTTGTGTAGGGAAGCCCATGAGATGGGTATGTCGTTCCTCTCTAAGACAAAGATTGAATGTTGTGTGCCCCTGTTTGGGGAAGCCCATGATTTGGGTGTATTGTTCTAAGATAGAGATGAAATTATGTATTGGACTCCTTTGTGCAGAGATTTGAGATGATGTGATACTCCAGATGATTCTCCTATGTAACATAGTGAGAAAGAGATCTGCTAAGTTGGACGTGCCTGTGGTTGAGCATAGGTGAACGTGATCCTAGTGGTAATGATGTATTGTCCTCCTCTATGAAGAGAGTTAAGATGATGTGATACTCTAGATGATTTTCATGTGTAACACAGTGAGAAAGAGATCTATTGAGTTGGACGTTCCTGTGGCTGAGCACAGGTGAACGTGATCCTAGTGGTTGAGCACTAGTGAGTGTGGTTCTCCCGTAAGACACAGTGAGATAGAGATGTAGACATCCTTGTGGTTGAGAACATATGGATGTTCCCCTAGTGGTTGAGAACTAGTGGGTGTATGAGATCCCTTGATATATTGTACAAGAGTCAAACTTACCTACAACCCTATTTTTTATGTAAAGGGTACAGGTCGGCCCCGCCATAAAGTGAAAGATAATTAATGTAAAAGATAATTAATATGGTAATTATTAAATATATTATGAGTTATTGTGGTTGGACCTATTGTGACAATAGACACTACTATTGATAGGTTCAGTCTAATATAAATAAAGGTAAATTCCTCATTGAGGAATAATATCACAAGTGTGAGTTTGGAAATGTTAGCAAACACTTGTTCTTGGGAAAAGTGTGCACCTCTCTTGGGCACTAGTCTTCTAGGATTTGTGAGCACCATTTTGTGTGCTAGGTATTTATGGTTGTGGAGGTCTTTCTCTTGAAGAATATAGCAAAGGATTGGTTGTATTTTCTTCCCTTGTTGAGAAGGGTTTCCTAGGATACTTCTTGTGTACTTGTGCATGGTGTTTCTTCTTGTGATCTTGGTTGCTACAAAAAAATGTTTATGGTTTAAGTAAAATGATAAAAATGGAATTAACTTCATTCTTAAACCTATATTATTGAAAAATCAACATGGTATCAGAGCATAGGTCTTGAAGAACCCATTGCACAAGAAAATTTCAGTCATCCTCTCTCTTCTGTAAAACTGTATGACCCTCCTAGGGTTTCCAGAAAATCCATACGTGCTACCTTTCTGAGGAGTTTCAACACCTGTCACTTGGACGTTGGGGATAAAAAGTGTATGGGAGTGTAATACCTCCTCCAATGCACCTCCAACAAGCTTTATATTGCATTTCTGAGCATTTTGACCTTTTGTCCCTAGGGTTTCTAGGGTTTCGCTAATTTCTGCATAAATTTTAGAATTAGGGATTCTGCAACTCATTGAAGGAGCTCTTAAGCTCACCAGTGTTCTCCTATATTTCAAAGGCTTATTTTTGGCAGTCATAAGTCCAAAAAAACACAAAATTTCTAGCCTAGCCTAGCCGTTAGGTTTTCTAGCCCAGTTGACAAGGTTGGTGAAGAATCTAAAAATATGATGAATAGAATCATGATGGAAGCCAAGCTTGGTGGATCAAGCAAACTCGGTTCTTGGAAACCAATAGTTCAAGGAGATGAAGACATAAACATATAGGCATCCTCAAGTATGCACTTGTATATATTATGTGTATCATTATCATGAGGGTACTTGCAGGAGGAAGGAACCTTTGCTTCATTCATAAATCCAGAAGGATCCCAGTGCATTCAGAAGAACAACACACTGGAAGTAAAGACTCCAGGTTTGATTGTTTTAATTATCATGCCTCTAACATACATTTATAAAGTTTGATACATTACAAGTAGGGGTTGAGCCTTGACAACAATCCTTAAATTGTTTTGATTCTAGATATGTACTCATTATTCTCCTTTAGGAGATATTTTTGTCTTGTTTCCTTTCGTTTGTTTTCTTGTTCCAGGAAGGTTAACAAAAAAGGAAGATGGGTATACTTTAGACTTCAGAGGGAGTCAAAACTATTTGAGGAGGAAGAAAATAACCATCATTGAGGCAACCAATGCAATAATGCATGATCATAATCTTTCTATGATTATGTGGGCATAAGCATGCATGACACAGTATATGTTCAGAATATGTGTTTCACCAGATTTTGAAGAAACATAACTCTCGAAGAAGCCTTCACCGGAGTGAAGACCGAGATTGAACACTTCATTATATTTGGGTGCCTAGTGTATTTTCATGTACCCATAGAGAAGAGGTCCAAGCTAGACCCTTCAGGGAGAAAGGATACATTTATGAGATAACAATGAATCTTTGAAGACATATCAGATCTACATCCATGGTCAGAGACAAATTGAGACAAGCAGAGATGTTTCCTTTGAATAAGAGACATCATGTAAAATATATGGATAATATCAGATGGAGACTAACAGTGAGAGAATACCTTCTCCCCCTTCAATTTTTCAGAGGAAGACATATATTATTCCAGCTGATCCAATTGCTCCAGTTGATATGCCCAGAGATATTGTAGTAGGGCATAAAAGGCCCGCCTAGGCTTGAAAAACTCTGTAAGAGGCAGAGGAACATACAATCCCCTCAAGGCACATCCCAAGAAAGCAAAATATATTTTCTATCTACCCTTCAATCATCATCCACTTGATTGATTCTGAGCCTTCTTGTCATGGAGAAGCGATAGGTGAACAAGTATGGAAAGATTCCATGACATAAGAATACCATCATATCTTAAAGAATCATGTATGAGATATTGTTCAGAGACCAGAAGGGAAGTCTGTGGTGACTTCCAAGTGGATCTACAAGATCAAGCATGGGGCCGATGGACGTGTTGAGAAATATAAAGCGAGATCTATAGCCAGAAGATTCTCACAAATAGAGGGATTTTTCTATGATGAGACACTTGATCCAGTAAGCCTGATACACTTCCATCCATACTACCATCCATGAGTTGGAAACTAAATCAGATGGATGGATTCTTGATGAGTTTGGGTTTCAACAAAAGTGTTGTTGATCCAAACCTATATTATTACAGTGTTGGTGACGAGAGGCTGATTTTGGTGACTTATTCAGAAAACCTTTTTTTTTTATACAAGTAAGCTTTGACTTTTGATTTTGAGATGAAGGATCTAAGTATGATGCACTACTTCTTGGGACAAGAAGTATGACATAGGACCAATGAGATTTTCCTGATTCAAGGAAAATATACAGTGGGGATATTGAATAAGTTCAGTATGAAATAATGCAAATCCAGGCCTACACCAATGGTGATGGATTTGAAGAAAATGAATGATGGTGATTCAGATTATATTGATCCACAAATGATTGGATCATTGATGTATCTGGATAACACCGTACCTAATTTATGCTATGCAGTGAATGTACATTAGTCAATTCATGAGTCAATCGAGAAAAACTCACTAGATAGCAGTGAAACATGTATTGAGATATATATGAGGCGCAGTTGGATATGGCCTAAGATATGCCTCCAGTGTCGACTTGATTTTGTAGGGACATGTCAATATAGATTGGGCAAAGAGTACACGAGACTGGAAGAGCACATCAAGTTGTTGTCTTACCTTGGGGATTTCCATGGTTTCTGGGTGCAGTAGAAAACAAAGCTTCCTGGCCTTGAGTACCATAGAAGCAGAGTATATAGCAGTGAGTGTGGCATTCCGCGAAGCAATTTGTCTTTGCAAGTTTCTGAAAAATTTATTTGATCATGAGATGATACCTATTATTATAACCAGAGCTGTGTGAAGCTCTCTGAGAACCATGTGTTTCATGAAAACACATTGAGATAAAATATCATTATGTTAGAGACATGGTGTAAAGGAAATAAATACACGTGCAATACCTTCCTACACATGATCAAATTGCAGATATATTACCAAAACAAAGTTTGAGTACTTCCGTGAAAGACCTGGCTTGGTGAATTTTTATTCCCTAGATGAGAGGGAGTGTTGATGGCTAAAACCAAGACAAAGTTCAAGTACTTTCGTGAGAGACTTGGCCTAGTGGAGAATGCCTCCCTAGCTGAGAGGGAGTGTTGATGATTACAGTTGCGTGAGACATCCTCCAGGACACAGACTGAGTAAGTCGACCTGAGAGAGAGCCCATGAGTTGGGTGTGCCCATGAGATGGGTGTGTAGTTCCTCTCCGAGATAGAGATGGAACGTTGTGCCCCTGTTGTTATAACCCTAATTTGCACTAAACATACTTACCTGACATCAGGCCATCCCATATTCCTTCTTTGCCAAGCTAGTACTGAACAACTCTTCTTAAAAAAACCCTTTTTAAAGGCCCATGCACCCTACTCCACTACTACATGAGTGTACATGCTAGCTGCCTCACTACAACCCGCATGTACCTACAAAATCATGAAAAAGGAAAGTTGTTGACGGGACACACAACTTTGGGTAAGTTAACTAAACCTTTCGGCCATGCATGGCCGGTCATTCGATCAAATACCTAGCTCCTTCTAGACTATAAAAGAAGGGGTAAGGTTCCCATTTGAAGGAGGAAAATCATAGTAAAGAGACTATACCCAATTGAGCATTCCCCTTGTCCCAACCTTTAGCCATCCTTGTGCAAAGAGAAGTATAAAGAAAAGCAGTTGGAGGAGAGTTGAAGAGGAGCCCAGGACCAGTTTCGAGGAGCATTGCCGACCACATATTGTAAGTTCACTCTTGTGAAGATTAATACAAAAGGAATACTTTTCCCATCCTGCCATATCATGTGTCCAAGTTGAATATTTATTTTATGATATTGTCACAACTAACCCAACAATTAGTATATGAAATAGATGTTTGGAACTTTTTGTTTGTTCATGTGTGAATGCAGGTCAGCTTTGGGAAGAGGCTTGCACTAAAAGAGCAAGTGAAAGAAAAGGGATCGACATCAAGCAAAGGACTCAAGGTAGAGTTATCGAATCTTGTTTTCACCTTTGTATTACATGAATGTGGGGTTTTGTGTTGGGTGAATAGAAAAGAGTAGAAGCCTTTGAAATGGTCATTTTCTGCATGCATGATTAGAGCCCTTAAATTCTAAGTTTGTAGGAGGGATTCCCACCCACAACAGAATTGGAAACCATACTAGGGAACTCTAGGGTTTCTGGGAGTCCTTTTTGTTAGAAAAACAGGACCGCGGAGCAATAAAATAAAACAAATGCAGAAACAAAACACAGAAGACACACAATACAAGAGAGACACAGATTTACGTGGTTCACCCAGTGTGAGCTACGTCCACCAGAGAAATTGCCAGGTCCTT
>SNQJ01S0076994.1:0-13490 GCA_010110895.2 Picea sitchensis | reverse complement strand
TTGGCGAATCTTACTAATCCTTCATATGCCAACTATAAATGTTTGGTGATATTTTTGTAAAAATATTCAAATTTCTAAGGATTTTATATAGTTTTTATAAAATTTTGGCGATTTTTAAGGTAAAATAAATTTATCCTATAGAAATTGGGCGAATCATTTTTAAAATAGTGAATCTCGTTTTTGGAAAAACCATGGAAAATTAGCCCATGAGCAAAATTTAGCCCCTAAAATCATCCATGCTTCCTGGCCTGCTATTTGTTACACTGGAGCCACCCCCGCCACCACTAAGGTGAAAGATAAACCAACAAGGGTCTTTTGAAGCGACCCGGTCACAGGAAACTGTGCCCAACCAACATCCGAAGGAACCAACTATTTCATACCTTGGAGCGGAAGCTCTTGGTCCACCCAAAAATCCAACGACTGATCTTTTGGTGCCCATCATCGTACAGATTTATCCTTATGGGTGCCAGACAGTGTCACACACAGCAGTGAAAACAAATGTTGCCACTTCTTCTAGGAATTATTCTATTCCCACTAGAGTTGTCGCCACAGGGGGTGTTCCACCTCCTAACCCACTGTTGCCAGTCCGAGCCACCATGATCTTGACTGCCTCTACCTCGAGCAGTGGTCTGATCCTGCCTTTGGCAGTGACCATTACTCCTTTCACACAGAGTGTGACATGCCTTCCGTTCTCATACGGGATGCCTAGCTCAGGTACAAGCCCTCTACTATCCTACTCCACTTTATAGACTTTAGGTCTAGGGGAAGGGAGCTATAAATATCCTCTACAAGGACCCATGGGAGGCACTTCATCCCCCTTTAATGCTTTCCCTTACAAAGGAGGTCATATACCTCCTTCATCCCCTTTTCTCGGCGGTACCCACCAACAATTCACCGGGCCAAACACACACCATAGTTCATCTAGAGTAGGGAGTCAAGGACCACCTTCTTATAATATGCCAATAGGTTCAACACCATTTTCTTTGTTCGGTGCGTTTGGTAACAACGCTTTCTCGTCAGGTGCTTTCTCAACTGGGGGAAACCCCGGTTACGGACAACCTAATCCTATGCAGGGTACTATTCCTGCACAGGGGGAAAACTCAGGAACTTCTTCCACATCAGTTCCTTGGAATTCTTAGAAGGGATCAGTTCCCTCTTCAGGAATGTCGATCTAGGGAAATTCTTTTCACAACTAATGGAACCCTAGGCAAGGTGCACTACCTATGCCCATGGGATCAACATGGGGAAAACCTTCCCAAAGTCCTTCGAATGTAATGCACACCCAACCATCTATGTCCTATTTTGGGAATCAACCGATGATGTCTCCTCAAATGAAAAATATGTACATTGCTCATGGCCATGGTTTTTACCAGAACCCCAGCCAGCAACCCAACTTTTCTTGGCAACCTAGTGCCAGTCAAACTCCAGGCCCCTTTTTCCATGGTTATCACCAGCAACCCAAACTTCCTTTCCTAGAAACCTTAGATTTGTTAGACTTAACAACATTGTTGAACGACCCTATCTGTCATGATCCACGTTGGCCCCTTATGCCAACGAATTTTCCTTCAGACATACCAAATTTTGACGCCAAGACTAACGAAGATCCAAGAGATCATGTGACTACTTTTCACCTTTGGTGCTCATCTAATTCGTTGAAAGATGATTTCATACAGTTGTGATTGTTTCAACATACTCTCATTGGGAGTGATATGAAATACTACATTGAGCTTGATCGCTCAAGATACTCTTCCTTTGGCGAATTAGGAATGGATTTCCTAAACCATTTCCAATTACCTGTGCGATATGATGCTGACACAAAATTGTTGGCCAATTTCTAACATACAGAAGCAGACCATATCTCTAATCACATCCGAGAGTGGAGAGGTTGAAATATTTTGATTAAGGTACCAGTCCCACCAGCATTCCTACTAGAGTGGTTCCTTAAGTATTTGGTCCCACAGTTATCCAAAGACGTCGCAATGTCGGAAGTATTTTTGGAAGAAGATGCAATCATGAGAGCTCAACAGCTTGAGCTAATCTATTCTCAGTCTGGTATACTATACGATATCTTTTCAGATGCGCCACGATCAATACTTGATAAAACTGATCACATGTCATTGCACAACTGACGAAACAATTACATCAATTTTCTATCCATCATACAACAACCATCCATACTACTGTTCCGGCTGCTCCCCCCTACCCAAACGTCGAATGTACATAGTGTGAAATTGACAAATATGAAGGCCACCTAGTAGCCTAATGGAAATAAAAAATAACGTAAAAAGGGTAAGGGGGATAAGAAACCCACTAATAATGCTGGCGGGGGAAACACCAAAAAAAGGAAGTCGAGGTATCTGTGTAATCTGTGTGCAGAAGACCACCCGACTAAACAATGTCCTCGGCTTGCAGAGGCCCAAAAGTTATTATCACAACAACAACCTACTATGTTAAAAAACCCTTTTCGTCATGGCTAAAATCTAACTCAAGCCTCTACAAACGTGGAAGGGGGCAGTTGTTACACCTTAAAATTACTCACTTCGATAGTGTTGCAAGTGTTGTCATTATGAGTGTTGTAAGTGTCGCATCTTGTCCGCAAGTGTTGCATATTGACTATAAGTTTTGCAAGTGTCACAAACATCATTCTGACATATTGCATATGTTGTGCCTCTAACGACATCACAAAGACACTTAAGACACCTCAAAGGCTAGTTTGGAAGAAGAGAGATTAGTTGACAGGGAGTACAAGCCTTTTTCCATTGGAAAAACCACTCAAAAACTAAATTTTGGAGAGGAGCGCTACCCTACCCACTTTCAGGGAGTGCTAGCACTCCCTGAGCCTCTTTGGAGGAGTGTTTGAGCATCCTATGCACCCTTATGGGGGAGCTCTACCCTTTTTTGAGCAAATTCTGGGTTTGTTGAGGCAAATAAGGGAAGAATCCCTCAATTCCTGAAGGTAGTTGGATTCAAATAGATGGTCAAGGTATGATATTAGGGGAGATTCTAAACTGAAGGAGAGGAATCCTCAAATCATCCCAAATATCTCTGAAGTGGTTTCCCCTCTCCAAGGTTATATAAGGGGGCCTTCTCATGGTGAAAGGCACAAGGAAGATTGAAAATTATACCTAACTTATGATCTCATAAGAAGTTATTGAGAATGACAATTGAGAATTACATCAAAATTATGATCTCATGAGTGAGATGTCATCAAAGCAATTAGTGGAGGTTTATTGAGCAAAGGGGTTGGGCAAGGAGAACTGGAAGAAGATGTTGCACCTTCATTCAAAGTATTGTAAGTACTTTTACTTGTTCTCATTAATAATCAATGCTTGGCCTATTTCT
The DNA here is from genome assembly GCA_010110895.2 of Picea sitchensis. NCBI lineage: Eukaryota > Viridiplantae > Streptophyta > Pinopsida > Pinales > Pinaceae > Picea > Picea sitchensis. Next base: position 10,148 of record SNQJ01S0076994.1, on the reverse strand, counting down.
TTCAAACTTGTGCTTGTTCCACATGAGTTTGTCAATAGTAGATGGATCTATTTTTGAGATAATCTCAGTAGAGTAGGAATTCTTTTGTACCTTTGTTTGTTTTACAGGACCTATCAGGGAGCTTAGTATCGAAGCTCAGCCAGGACTTTTGCAGGGACAAACGTCGCTAATAAGGTACATATCTTTCTCCTAATCTCTCATTTATTAGCTTGACTAGATCTAAAAGGAATTCAGTGTCCATGTTAAGCACTTTCTGTCTTGGCCTTATGATTCTAGAGGCCAAGAGAGAATCCACTTGTCCGTAGGGGGATTCACCTACAACAGAAATTGGCGACTCCACTGGGGAGAAGCTTTGATTTTTTGTTTCCATTCCCAAGTCTTGTTTTGGCTCTTTGCCCAATGATTTGATATTCTCCATATTGTCATGTTGATTCTTAGATTGGTTTGATTTCCTCTTTATGTCATCATGATCACCCTGATTGATTGAAATTTTCTTGAATTTTTTGAGTTTTGGGACTTTTTCTGAGTTTTTGGAGTAGAGCTCTCCCCTCCTGTTGTTGTCAGAGCACTAGCACTCCCCTTTAGTCTTACACAGAGCGCTGGAATGCTCCGGTGCCCCTTACACTAGAGCACTACCCCATTTTTGTGAGAAATTCTCCAGAATTTTCATCTTCTGAAGCTATTTCTTGGTTTTGTCTTTTTCTCAGGGTCCCATACTCTCAGTCCATCTTGATATTGGCTTTCAAAGACCCTTTTTTCTGAGAATTCGACCTCTTTTGTTTGGGATTTTTACATCTTCTTTCCTTGCCTTGAAACCACTCTTTGTCTTTGCTAACCTAGAGTTAACTTGCTATTTTCTTCTCCTTTATCTGACTGAGTGAAAATTTTTGTGAGGAAATCCAAAGGTCTGTTAACCTTTTCATTTGATCTTTGAGGTCAACTTTCCATCATTTCTCTTTTTGTTTGAGGTTTTTGGTTCTCATTTGCAATTTGGTTATCTTTGTCCTTCTTGTCTATTTCACGACGAGAGTGTGTTTTTTTTTTGTGTGTGTGAGGTTTGCTTCTAACTGTTTAATCCTAAAGTCTGATTGGAATTTAGAAGTTTTACATCTGATTATCATTCACATATAAGAAAAAAGACATATTTTAGTGATTGGTTTGGATGTTAGAAGGAATTTCTGAATTTTTTAGCATTGCATTGGATTTCATTGAGAAACACTTGTATGAGGACATTTCATCTTAGTGTTTGATAGTGAAAACAACTTTCTCCCTTTCCCTTAAATAGCCATTCATCAAAAGACAATATTGCTTATCATCTTCTTGTGAATTTTTTGGGATTTGAGTCATCATACCATCAGTTTCATTGTCATGCACCCTTTGAGTAAAGAACAACCATAAAATCAACACTAATTAAAAATTATCTAGAACATTTTTGTTTTTAGGATCTTCCACCAAAATTAGACTAGGATTAGCACTTTGGATTAGGCTTTGAGTACAACTCTCCAAAGTTTTTTCAAAACAAACATTAGCATCCTGAGATAGAGAGAGTCAAATCCAATTGTTGTATAAGCTTTTTGGGATCCCCCTCTCACATAGGCGTTATGCACGAGATCACATTTGGGTGAATTACGAAGATTATCCCTCCATGGTTCAACTGTTTGTAGTGGTCGGATCGTGTATTGGGGGTCACTTGAGGGTATACCCAGGATTATGTGTGGGAGCCTCTCAAGTTGATTTCGAACTTGTTATCCTGCCCATACATTTGGATCGTATTGTCGATTGTATGCACCCAGGGGCTGACTATGAGTTGGTGTCCTTAGTTGCCATAATCATTAGGTACTTACATGACATGACGGTGAAGGGAAGTCTCATCGTGCCTGGAACAAACATTGGTCAAACTCACTCGGGCTCCTTGGAGGGTAAATCCACAATTATTGCATGGAAGCTTGCACCAAAGTGAAAGTCCGTTAAGAAGCTTGCGATTGTAACTGTTCCACCATATCCTAGCCTCTTCTTGACTTGGTCACATGACGTTGGATTTCATCACCAACTAGTAGGATCATCGAGAGAAGTCTTGTTTTCTTGGTTTTGATTCCTAGATTTTATTAGCGTATGTTATTTCTTTTTTTTAGTTGGCCCTAGATTTTCAGCGTGTACTGTTATTCTCCAAAATTGAGCCTGTAGAAGATAAATGTCTTCGTCGATCATGTAGGATGCAAGGGTTTCCTCCATAAGGCTACCAATCCTCATTTCCTAACCCTCTAGAAGACAACTATCGTGAAGAGGTAGAAAATCAATCTGGCGTTGGGAGTGTTGTTACTCCTCCATTAGAAAATCAAGAAGGTGCTTTGGTTACAGTTGAGAATCCCACTCCTCACACTACATCTATGTCAGTAACCCCTCTCGAACCACTTTTGCTTCGTTTGGACTCCCTTGGGAACGTCATAGACAAAGAGGTCCCATAGTTACCAATGAGAGATTTTACTGAAACATATATGGGATCCACAGAACCAATCTTTGGTGATGAGTATAGGACTCGTGTTCGTCCTACCACTATAGTAGATACGAATCCCACACCTGCTCATTTTGTATGGAGGACTTCATCAGGACGCAATCTCTATGAGCATTTTGAGTCCTTTCGACAACCCTTTAATCCTCATTACCCTCCTGTTGAAAGTGGACCATCTGGTCAAACTATGAATCACCCCATCGATTAGGTCATTAACCCTACTGTTGCATCAACACAATTCTATCCTAATGTTGGACTCATCACCTCTACTCATTCCCAAGGCACTTCAATCCCTACCCCCGCTTTTACTTTCACTCTGCAGCTCCACATGTTCTGCACAATCCTGCCAGGACATCTTTGCACCAGAGAATGCAGACCCTTTCCAGCCAAATACAAAAGACTGGAGGGAAACCACCATCCGACGTACCTATCCCTCCTGGAGGAACACCATTCTATGGCTCCCAGAGGACAACCCCCTTTTCATGCTCCTCCTAGAGGGAAAACTCCCTTTGACAATCATAGCCCAGTCATTAATCCACCGCTGGCAGGGGGGCAACCTTCGTTTGTTGTAAACCCTTCAAAATCTTGGGGAGTATCTTCAGGAGGCTCTTTTACCCAACCCCACGTTGGGGGGCACTCATATCATAACCCACAAGGAGGAGTATCAAATCTTGTTCCTTTCGGGGAATCTTATGGACAACCTTATCCAAGCGACATCCCAAACACCACCTGGAGTTCTCAGGGACAACAACCTTATCCTCCTCATGGGTCTAATGTGTATCCTCCTCCAGGATCTACTCCTTACCAACCTTAAGGGAAAAATGTGTATCCTCCTTATGGGAAATAAAATCACCCGGATTATAATGCTCAGAACCCATCAGGTTATGCAAATGTTTCTCAGCAATCATCAAATCTTGCTTATCCTATCCAACAACAACCGTATAGGAGGACCTACTAGTTACAACTATCCACCTAACCTAGTTTATGGTCCTACTGGTGTTCCTATGCCACACCAGTATCATCCGCAAATTAACCAAAAACTACCTTTCCTTGCGACTTTGGATCTCCCAGACTTGTCTCGGTTGACCAATGATCTTATTTTTCATTCACCAGTTTGGCCAGTTATCCTAGCTAAACTTCCTTCCGATATTCTAAAATTTGACGGAAAATCTGGAGAAGATCCAAATAACCATGTGATGACTTTCCATTTGTGGTGTTCATCAAACTCCCTCATGGATGATTCTATACATTTGCATCTTTTCCAGCGAACACTTACGGGCTCAGCAACAAAGTGGTATATTGAACTACCATGTGCGTCTTTTCATGATTTCAATTCCCTTGCCATGTCTTTCCTCATGCACTTTCAACTACCTATTCGCTACGAGATAGGTACTAAACTCCTGACCTCCCTTCATCAAACTAACTCCGTGTATATCTCTGACCATATTCATGAGTGGAGACGACGACGAAGGATGATCAAGGTAATCATTCCTGACATATTATTGGTGAAATGGTTTACTAAATCACTTTTACCCCGGATCACTCATGATGTCGCTATGGGTGGTGCGGTCACCGAGGAAGAAACCATTGCTTGGGATCAATACTTAGATTTGGTTTATTCACAATCTGGTACTTTGTATGATTTTGTTCCAAATGTTGCTTGAGCTAATACCGATCCATCCAATCCATCATCCTCATCTCATGCGAACTTTGTTATCAGTTCCGTCAAAACTCAATCTACTTCCCAACAAACCACACTCTCCTCTACCTCCCCTCAAAATCAGATTTTTCAGGTGAATGCAGTTCAATCTGCCCCTTCACAACAATCTGGAGGTAAGAACAAGACAAAGAATAAACCAAAAAATCAAGCTCAAACGCCTTCTACCGAAAAGAAACCACAACAGAAATTGAAATTCCTATGTATCATTTGTAGTGATTATCACTACACTAGAGACTGTCCACATAGCAATGAAGTGGCCAAAATTTTCCAGGGAAATTCACAACCCACTATGCTTACTCATCCTTTTCCACAACAACAATCGATGGTTGCTCAAACCCCCTCTCCTGGGGTAATTTCTAGCCATCCCCATGATGAGGCCTCGACGAGTGCACATATTTATATGTTTATTGGGGTTAATTTGAACACTCACTCTAAGACATACGACACACCAAGTAACCCTGACAAAGGAAAGGTCACTAACGGTACTGGTACTTTACTGGATCCATCACCATCCTCTGTTAGTCCTCCATCAGTTAATCCTCCGTCTGGATCACTTCAGATTGAGAAACCTACATTTGAATCTATCTTATGCCCTCCTAAGAGCACTATCCATAAAGCTACCTTTAATCCTAGTTCACGTGCCGCCCAGAACTACAACATTGTTGAAGATTTGGCTCAAGCACTGAGTTCTATGTTTGCGTTAGAAGTTCTACAGCACTACCCCAGTCAACGTAGAACGCTCTTGGCCGCTATTGGCATTGTTGATCCTAAGTCATCCAACCATATCATGTTTAACCTAGACAATTATGCGTCTTAACTCTCTCACCAACTTGCTTTCCAAGTTGATGTTGTTGTTCACAATCAACAAATCCACCAAACTATTCTGGATGAGGGAGCCTCAACTTCTGTCATGTCTTTAGCATGTTGGAAAGGCTTAAAATAACCCACACTTAAAAAATCCCCAACGATGTTACATGCCTTCAATGGACGAGGTTTTCATCCCCATGGGATTTTACAGTCCCTGCCCATCCAATTGGGTGGAAAAATTGTCACTGATGATGTCAAGGTGGTCGATGCTCCCCTTGATTACAACTTGTTACTTGGACAAAGTTGGTTTTATGCTATGAATATCATTACTTCGTCGGTCTTTCGATGTGTACAATTTCCTCATCAGGGAAAAATTGTCACTATTGATCAATTAGATTTCTGCACGACTGATGCTCGCGCTCCTGCTACCAACAACATTCCTTTCTTGGGAGACCACAAGATCACGTATGAAAGTGTTGGTGTTGGCTTACTAAAATATTTTATCCTTATGGGTACCTTCCCTACACCACTTCCACTGACTACACATCATATAGCCACTTTCGATATGATTTCGACCGCAACTTATCAATCTTTGGAATCATCTGACCCTTGGATTGTACCTAGTCCGTTGGAATTCGATGCACTAGGTGACACCGTGCCACTTATTCTAGCCAAAACATCATGCGTTTCTATCCAATCCACTTCTCCCTCATCGGATGACCAACATCCATTGGCACCTGACAATTACTCGATGCCATCATGATTAAGTTCCTTGCCATCTGTGATCGGCTACATTTCCCCAAATTTTCACTCAGATGAATCTATTATGAAAATTTTGAACATTGACGAGCTACCTCAGGATGATAACCATCATCAATCCTCTTTTCTTCCCCCTCGTGAAGAAATTTGGGCAGATATACAGTCTTTCTCCCCTCCTAATGTCGATTTTCCATCATCTCCCATGCCTTCAACTTCAGATGATTTGGATCCAGTAGTTGACATGGTGATCTCTTCAGTAGGGTTATTGGAGCATGATCTCCTTACCCCTGTTGCAGCCCTCGACATGTATTCCTTCCAGAGTGATTTTCTTCCATCCAGTGAAGATCTCTTGGAATCCATGACCGATTTTTGTCCCTTGACATGGTGTCCTTCCAGAGCATTATTCTCTTGGAATCCATGATCAAGAAGAGTCCACGAGCATAGTTTTTCCTCTCTATAGAAAGATCGTTAAAAAATGAAACAGAGGTCACGAGCACAATTTTTCTCTCTGTAGAAAGCTCGTTAAAAAATGAAACAGAGATCATGAGCACAGTTTCTCTTCTTTGTGGCAAGCTCGTTAAAAAATGAAATAGAGGTCACGAGCATAGTTTCTCTTCTCTGTAGCAAGCTCGTTAAAAAATGAAACAACAATCTGGGGATTGAACCTGGAGCCCTAAGCATAGTTCTTTTTCTGTGTCAAGCTTGTTAAAAAATGAAGCAGTCACCTCTCTTGAACCTTCTTTTCATCCACTCTTATCCTTTTTCTCCGTCTAGTAGAGAAATCGGTGACAACCTCACATTCAGTGAATGAATTGAAGCTTGGAGGACATGTCTCTAGCCTTTGATGATCATTCTGGAGTTAAGCCACTAGCTTTCAAGATGGGGGCATATTGAGCTTGGTCTTTGTTCTTTCTCGTGCTCGTAAATACATGAGAATGCAACTGGGTAAAATTTTATCTCTTTTTCGGACTTGCATGGATATACGAAAAAGGAACCCCTTGGAGTCTTCTTTAACCTCTTTTCATACTCTCTAAATGTGAAAAGATTGTCGAGTGATCTTGCTTCCTTTCTCACTCGTTAAAAGGTTTGAAAGGGCGTCTTTTGAGTGATAATTTATCTCTTTTTTGGCCTCGCGAGACTAACATTATGAAAAAGGACAACATTGGAGTCATCTTTAAGTTGTTTTCAGACTCTCTAAATATGAAAAACCACCAAGTTTACCTTCTCTAGAGTCGTTAAACAGTCATACATTGAAGGGCCCATACGGGACCGAACCCTTACTTCTTCCAGTTCACTGAAAAAAGGAAGAGGGACTTACCAAAGGTGAGTCATATCGAGCATGTGTTACCCTCCTCAAGCTCGTTAAATTAAAAAGAGGTACTCGTCTATGTGGATGGAGGAAAAATTGAAAGAAGCAAGCCAAGCAATTTTTTGAGAACACTACCAGTAACTCTTATGGTCGCCCTTGAACACAACACTTTGTCTTTGCTTGCATTTTAATACATTGAACCTCTTCACTGAGCCAATCCTTTGAGTTTCTTTTACTCCTTTGGGTCACTTGACGAAAGTCACAACATCCACTGCATTATCAAGTTTTGGTCCATGTCACATTTTTGCTGATGTGCCTCAGTGTTCAAGGGAAGTATTTGCCTCAAGAGTCAGCCATCACAAATATCCTGTTTCAATACCCATGTCGATCCATGTTCATTTGATCTACCAATTACATCTCTGTGTCAGTTTCATGTCATTGATGTGGGATACATCAAGGCCCTCCCTCAACGAGTCTATTCCTGTCAACTTCAACACGTTATCCAGGAACTAGGCTTAGAAACTAGTTAGTACCTTGGGACCTGCATGCCTCAATGGAAAGCCTCCTCATGTTCGACAATGGGTTTAAATAATTGAACTCTGATCAGATGATTCCACGGATGTTCGAATTCATCTCATCCATTCAAATTCATTGGAATTTACTAGAGTACCTTGGGAATCATTGACATCAATGGTGATCTCCCTCGTGCTTGTTAACGATTTACATCATTGACCGGTAATCAAGTGGTTTATGTCATGTTCGACATCAAGACATATATTCACATGGTTAGATTCATACTACATTGGGATCGGTAAGAAGACCCTGGGTTGAGTTTTCACTCTTATGTATTCTTTGCCCAGGTTGCGAAGGAGTTATTTTGAACTATGACACATATATTGTTACATAGATCCACTTTGTATTGGTCATGGCTATGTCTTGTCATCTCGTAGATACACTGTGTATTCATTGTGGCTACAATCAGTTCAGGTCATAGGAGTATAGATCCACAGTGTATCTTCAGTGGCTATACCTTTTGTCAATATAATTATGGATCCGCAGTGTATTTTATGGCGGCCATACCTAAAAAGTCTTTATCACTCAAGCATAGGTATGCCTACCTTGGGTTTTGAAACATGTCATAAGATTTGTTTGATGGTTGTGTGCATCTTTTTCTGGTCTCTCTGCATCCATACCCTTTCTCAAAAAAGTCTACAAAGTAATTCAGTCATCATCGTCTTCTAACTTCGTACTTTGGGGGGCAATCTGTTACACCTCAAAATTACTCACTTCGATAGTGTCGCAAGTGTAGTCATTACGAGTGTTGTAAGTGTCGCATATTGTCCGCAAGTGTCTCATCTTGACTATAAGTGTTGCAAGTGTCAAAAACATCATTCTTCCATATTTAATATGTTGTTCCTCTAACGACATCACAAAGACACTTAAGACACCTCAAAGGCTAGTTTGGAAGAAGAGAGATCAGTTGATAGGGAGTACAAGCCTTTTGCCATTGGAAAAACCACTCAAAAACTAAATTTTGGAGAGAAGCGCTCCCCTACCCACTGTTAGGGAGTGTTGGCACTCCCTGAGCCTCTTTGGGGGAGTGTTTGAGTGCCCTATGCACCCTTATGGGGGAGAGCTACCCTTTTTTGAGCAAATTTTGGGTTTGTTGAGGAAAATGCGGGAAGAATCCCTCAATTCCTGAAGGTAGTTGGATTCAAATAGATGGTCAATGCATGATCTTAGGGGAGATCCTAAACTGAAGGAGAGGAATCCTCAACTCATCCCAAAGATCTCTCAAGTGGTTGGACCTCTCAAAGGTTATATAAGGGGGCTTTCTCATGGTGAAAGGCACAAGGAAGATTGAGAATTATACCTAACTTATGATCTCATAAGAATGTATTGAGAATGACCATTGAGAATTACATCAAACTTATGATCTCATGAGTGAGATGTCATCAAAGAAATCAATGGAGATTGATTGAGCAAAGGGGTTGGACAAGTAGAACTGGAAGAAGCTGCCACACCTTCATTCAAAGGATTGTAAGTACTTTTACTTATTCTCATTAATAATCAATGCTTGGCCTGTTTCTTTCAAACATATGCTTGTTCCACATGAGTTTGTCTGCAGTATATGGATCTATGTTTGAGATAATATCAATAGAGTAGGAAGTATTTTGTACCTTTTTTTTTTTTACAGGACCTATCAGGGAGCTCAAGAAATGTGGGCAACTATTTTTTATTTTTGCAGAAGCTTCGTCCAGTTAATAGTTGCCGGAGTTGTGGGCACCTATTTTTTATTTTTGCAGATTTTTTTTTTCAGAAGAAAAAAGAGGGCCATGACATTATCAGTTTTTGGTATATTTTGGTGAAAAATTTGCAGAAAAGGGTTGTATATCTGAGTTCCTCTCATAAAAACACCCAATTTGAAAAAAAAATATCAACCGAAACGGAGTCCGGAAGGTCAAGATATTGAGGTTTTAAAATCTGCAATTTTTCAGGGCTTTTTCTGCGGATGGCGGCACGATTTTTTTTTTATTTATGTATAATTTGGAGGCCGAATATTCCAAAATAAATTACAGATCCGAGTTCCTCTCATAATTTCACCCAATTTCAAAAAAAAAATCATCCGAAACGGAGTCCGGGAAGTGAAGTTATGAGCATTTGAAATTCAGCAGTTTTTTAGGGTTTTCCAGAAAAAGCCGCGATTTTCTGCCGAAACTTATTGGGTCTATTTTTTTAGTTTTTCGTGATGGATGCAGGACCGAAGAGTTCATAGGGTGATCATATGGCTATTTCTTCTCAAACCTTGAAATAAATTCTTGAATCATTCAAAGCCCAATTGGATGACAGATTGGATGCATTTGCACATAGCCTCACAAACAGCCTCACAGCCAGCCTCACATATGGCCTCAATGATAGTTTTTATAGTATTCAAGATTCATTGAATGACATGCAGGAGAGATTTCTTATGCAGGGCCTCATGAATGAATATAATCAAGAAATATATGCTTGGTATGATTTTGAGGATGATTGTGATGATTGGT
>SNQJ01S0076993.1:41468-72560 GCA_010110895.2 Picea sitchensis | reverse complement strand
GTAACAGGGGTATCTAGTTTTTACATGCTCAAGGGAGGCATTTCCGCTGTCTTTGTTTTAATAAACTGGATGTTAGTGGCCTTAGTCCCTTCAGTCTATTTCTCAGTGCTTTTTGAAACTGGTTCATCAATTTCAGACCTCGACAGTATTTTTTTAACTAGAACAGTTGCGGAAACCCTGTTTCTAGGTCTTAGGTTGTATTTATGGTGAAGTTCATCCATTATCCCATCCGTTATTCCCTGATAGGTCAAATATTTTGAAACACTGTCGTTCTTGCTACTCTCGGTCCCATACTCTATAGTCAAAGACTTTTCATAATCGTGTCTTGTTATGCAAGGTTGTAGGCAGTCATCGCCAAGATTGTTCATATCCTCTTCTAACTCCCCGAAATCCTCCAAGTCTTGTCCTCCTACAAAGTTTTCACTTTTAAAAGGAGTTTGGATCTTTTGATCTTCATTCTTAATTTGTTTTTGGTGGTTTTGAGGGTTATGTTTCTTTCTGAACTCCTTTCTAGGGTAATGTTCATTCTTAGCTTATTCTAATTACATTCTCGATATTTTGTTTGATAGTTCTTTGATGATTCTAGCCATATCGTCCATTTTGTCTTATGAAGATCTTCCTGATCCAGAGGGTGCTCCTTGCTCCCTATATCTCTTGATTTCTTTGTTTCCTATATCGAATTTATCTTTCATCTTTCCTGATGCCATCATATTAGATTCAATTTTGAGGGCATCATCTTGCATCTTGGTAAGATCTACTGATCTTCTCTCCCTTAATAACAGGGCGAAGTCGGGGTCAAAAACTCCAACGAAAGTCACTTTTGTGGTAGGTTGTGAGGGATTGACCTTGGTTGGGATCTTATTGTACAATTTGTTAAACCTTTGTGTAAACTCGAGGACCGATTCAGATTTTTTCTTTCGAAGAGCTCCAAATTCGGTTATATAATAAAGATGATCTTTCTATTCACCCCATTTTTTGATAAAATCGTTTTCAAGTTCATCATATGACGGTATAGATCCGGAAGCTACGCCTCAAAACCAGGTTCTTACTTTCCCTTCAAAATTTTGAACCAAGAGTCTGGAGTAAACATCTTCATGTTCCAATCCAAGAATGTCGGTGAATTGATCTAAAAAAATTATGTGTTTATCCGCTGTCAAGTCGCCTTCTCCCATGAACTTTGGCAGGTTTTTCATGTAATTTTCTGGTAAATCATGGAGAGGGACCGGTAGAACTAGAGGGGCGTATCTTGCAGTAACTTTTTCAAATATCTGAAGAGGTGGTGCTTGGCCGCCCGCTCCTCCTCCTTGACCACCCGCAGAAGAACCTCCAACCCCACCTCCTCCCACCGCGGCCATTGTGGAGTTAACGGTTAAAGTCTGGGGGTTTTAATGATGGGTTTCAAGAAACTGATTATTGAAGGGGAAGAAACTTGAGAAAGAAGAGCTTGGGGAATGTGGACTGGTTCCTTTAGAACCACAGGGTGAGAATATAGGAGAATCAACAGAAGTTGAATCAAGCTATATAGGATAATTGTTTGAGTTTTGAGATGTAGGAAAACGAACTTCAAGAAGGGAGGGAGAATGAGTCACCATAGGAAGTGAGGCAACTCTTTTTTTTCTATCAGTGTGGGAAAAGGCTAAGAAATCCTCAGTCTCAAAGACTGGATGAACTAGATCTGATTAAGGGGTTGTGACTTTATCAACGGGGTATTTCCCGTAAAGGGATGGAATAATTGGTTCACCGCGTTGACCTTCTGAGTCAGACTATGTAAACTTAGGTCAAAATTTTTTATTTGTGGAAGAGACAGTCTGGCAGAAGTATCTTCTTGATTTTAGAATTTTTTCGAGGTCTGAAAAAGGTGAAATCTTCTTGTTGTCTGGATTCTTTCTGGTGTTTTTATGGTTAAGAGCCATCTTAAACAATGTGGAGTTGCCAAGTGAAAGATAAAGGTAGCCTTAGAAGGTTTTCAAACTTTGTTCACTATCAAAGAAATAAAGCGTCAATGTCGTTCTCCCCAGGGAAAAAACTTTGTTTCTCTGTTCCCCGACAACAGCGCCAAAAATATGTTGTTCCTGAGTTTATACTTTAAGGCTTTAAAGTATACCGTCAAGGAGTCTGAAAAAATAGAGGGAGCTAAGAAAAGAAAAAAGACTGATAAAAAGGTAAAGGCTATTGTCGGTTTCTCAACTGTCTCTGTCGAAATTCCTAGTTTTCCTAGATACTGATATCTCTCTCAATTGTTGCCCATAAACATTCTAAGTTAACCCGGTTATTTGTTGTTTGTAAAATAATGTTAAATAAATTTAGAGCAATTCTTGTTTGATTCGAGAGACTGGGCTCGATGTTAGGCTGCCTTACAACTGGTACTATCATGAAGGAGGAAAGTAAAGGAGGATAAAGTTCTGTGTTTTCTTTTTAGGCTGGTTATCTCTATTCCACAATGTGACGAGAATGTTGTCAAAACACAAATAAATAGTATGACCAAATTGTAGGCCTTTTCTTGTATCTGAGTTAAAATTTAAAGAAATGAAACATGCATGATATGGAGAAAAACATAAAGCTATTAGCAAAGTGAGGCATCAATTTCAGAGGAATCTCACATTGTAACAGAAGACTATGAAATGATAAAAATATTAATGAAGCATATGATGTTAAAATCTAAGCATCTACAGGTATTGTATCTATTGATAATGGATACAGAGGAAAAACTGTAAATGATTTGAAATAACAATAATGATAATTTCCATAGTAGAGGTTGTACTAAATTGTAGCTAAGAATTCATCAATTAAACATATATAAGAAAGATGAGATGACAGGGAAACACATAACTAAGAAGTGACAAGATCTGGAATCTTCAATCTGCATTTCTATTAATTTAGAGTCTCTTCAAAATTACTTCGTCAACAATGTTTTTTTAGAGAGATCAAAAAGCCCTATTTTAGTCTTCGTTCCCTGTATTTATACAAGGTCATCCATACTTGATGGTTAACCATCTCCTATTTTCTAGGATAAAAATAGTTACAAAACTGCAACATTAATTGTTGCACGATTAACTTTTGTTTATCTATCATTCCAACAGTATGAGTTTCCAAATGATACTTCATTTCTTAGTCGAAGTCTCTCCCTCCTTTGATGCTACACATTCAATACATTTCTCCAGAAAATGGACAAAGTTTCTAGGAGGTGTTGGAAGATATTTAGTCTCAAACATATAAAACTTTCTTTGTACCTTTGGGAACCGATCTTCAAAACCTTGGTCAGATAACTTGATCACTTGCAATTTTAAACTGGGTTGTACCAACCTTCTGTTTATTAGGTTGGCATCGATTTCCTTCAATTGTAAAATTTCAATCTGAATCTTCTTCAAACCTTCTTTGCAGTTCAACTGCTATTTTTCAATGTTTATCTGCCCTAGTGACTCAGAGCAGTCATTTTTTTCAATGCCTAATGCTTGCTTATCCAAAGAATCAAAGATTCCTTCACAATCATCTTTGATTTCTTTTACTATATTCTTGCTCTCAGACATATTTGATTCTGATACCTTGAGCATGATGTTTCCTTTTATTTGTTCCGTGACAGAGAGCTTTAGATTTTTTGTCACCTCTTTATTCCTTGAACATGCAACCTCTTTCTGGAAAGTATTCCTTGCTACTTTAGCTTCCTTTTCTAGTAAAATAATATTATCAAGAGATTTTCTTACCTCTTGAAAGTAATTCTGGATGATCCCTATTTTGGAAATCAGTCTCTGTTGCTTGGCTTCTATATTTGTATGTGTTTCCAGCGAGAGGGTCTAGAAATCCTTTAAATATATAACCCGACCTTCTATCAAATTTAACTTAGCATGTAACTGCTCTGCATGCTCCTTTTGCTGAGCAACCTGCACCTAACTTGCTTGTATCCTCTGGTTCATTTCATCCAAGCTTGATTTAAGTGGTTGAATTTCTAGCCTTTCAATAGCCCTGGTCTACTCCAAAATTTTACTCACCTCTTCTCTGATGTTCTTCTCAACATTCTTTAATTGATCCTGTAATTGAGATATCATGTTATTACTCTTCTTTATTCTCATTCTCATGTTTCCCATGGTAAAAAAAATTGTTGTTGCCATGGCTCCCATGGAACCTGCTATCTCTATGGTGATATCCTCTTCCTCCAAATTTTGTCCATCTAATAAGACTTTATTCTTTTTTACCATACTCCCTTCCTTCATATACATCTCTTGTTTTAGGAAATCCTTCCTCTTTCTTCTGAAAAAATAATCAGAAGGAGGAATCTCATCTATGGTGATAGAGGTGAGGTCATCAAAAAATAGGGCTCCTATCTATGGGAATACAAATGCATACTATAAGGGGTTTAAGGAAGCTATGGGACTTCCTAGCTCTGTAGATCCTTTCCCTCCTATTGCCTTAGGCATATTGACATCAACACTAGGTGATGAAGGGGGAGTAAGCTTACTAGACTCGGGAGGTATCCCAGACCTCCTCTCTGCTTTTGTCTCTGGTTTTTTCGTCTGTAAGGCCTCTTTGTTTTGTGGGGGCCTTTCAGTATCCTGTGGGACTTTTTCAGGATTTCCCTTCTCCTATGATTCCTATTCGAAGCCTGGGGGAATATTTTCTTGTTCCCAGGGAAGGTTGATTGCTTCTCCTTGTAGTACTTTGGGTAGAACACTCTGTCTATGCTTCTGAAAGGTCCAAAAACTAGCTTGCAAGTCAGATGACAGTGTCTGTACTCATTCTAACACCTCTTTATAAGTCTTAGTCCCTTTGAACATGCCATCCCAAGGGGACTCCTCATGTTCATATGCTTTCATATTGCAGTGGGCCATGTGTTTCCCCACTAACTGGTAAGGATCGTTCTTCCTGTACTCAAGGTATACCAATTTGACCCCCTCTAGTGTTGTCGCTTCAACCTTGGAATGACCCAAGTTGAGAAGTGAAAAATTTCCAATCTAAACGGGAAAAATAGGCCAATATTTCTTTTGAGTTGTCTTTAATTCTATCCCAATTCCACCCATTACTATTTGATAAACTACCTCCCTGCACCCTAGTCTTTGAGGGAGGAATTTTGAAAGTGCATGTGGAGGAATCGAACATCCAAAAACTCTGATGTAGGAGAAATTCTCCTCTATAAACCAGTCAACAATTTCCTGAAGGCTCCCTATGACCAACTTTGAAATGCAGGGGGGTGCATAGTCATATAGCATATGGTGTAGTGGTATTACCACGAAATGACAAATCTCATAGAATGAATCTTTGGCATTTTCTTCCCAAAGTTTAGAATGATATTCATGAATAGGCTCTAGGTAAGTCAGATTCCAACTCCAATTCATCAAAGGGAAAGGAGTTTAGAATAATATAGCTTCCATGATGTATGCGGACATATAAAAGGCTTTTGTTTGGCCTTTTGATCTTGAAGTCTGGTACTCCATAACCTCTCTCGCTATGTTATCGGATAAAATCTTATACCAATTGAAGTTGTAACCTTCTGCAGCCTCATGCAAAAGAGGTACCCATTCTGCTGGGAAGTGGGTAGGACTTTATTTGCCAAAATGCCTACATAACATCATTGCCACATAAACCATATACTCGTTTAAAGACATTGTGGCGTAAAGACCATGTGTGTCAGCCCTCAATTTTGCTTTGTTTCTCCACCAGTCTTTTATTATGTCAGGATACATTTGGTCTGACTCAAAACATTCTTTCCTCTGAAACTCACTGAAGAAATCTTTATTATAAATGTATTTGGGATAGGAAGACAGTTTATACATTACTTATAATTGTCTGAAGGATTTTATGGAATCGATGGCATGAGGTATTGTATTAGATACAACATCTCCATCTGGACTCGAGACCTCTGCAACTTCCTCATTTTTCTTGGTGGCCTTCTTGAGCGCCATGGTGGTTATACTGGACTAGAAACTTGTTTACAAAGAAAAGTGTACGAATGAACTTCGACACACAAGACCTTTATTAATCTCTAAATTTGTGTTGTAGCAAGCGTATTGATACCATCGATGAAAAATAAATGATTTAATTTGAAATATATGCTTAGAGATACGAACTCACGTCAAAAATATTTGCATTTACCTGTTATTAATACTGTCGTATATCGACAATTTCGAAACTGAAAACCTAAAAGTCATTGCCTTCCTTAATTCCCGAAAAGAAAAAGGTAGCTTAGTCATAATTAATCATGTTTTGAAAATAGTTTAATCTTTTAATCTTAGGGTTTGTTTAAAGAAAACACGATTTCACATTTCAGAACTTCGGTTATCTTCTATTAGGGGATATGTCACAAGTGAACCCCAGATCGCGAAATTGCAATGGGATTAGCGAGGCACTAATCATTTGTATTAAAAAACTTTAATTAATCATGATTAGTGGACAATTATTTTTTTAATTTTTACTTTTCGGAAAATCGGGGACCGGGAGTTCGAAGGAGAATAGTTTGAAAATGATTTAGCTGAGAGAACAACGAATCGAGAAATACTAAGGGAGAGATAATTATTTTTAGGGATTTGATTAATTATGAATTAAAGAGTGCATTGTGGTAAACAACGGAAAAAGTACTGTTCATTTCTTCCCCCTTTTTACTTTATATTTCTTAATATTTTGAAATGGCTTCGGGATTTTGGCACCGGGAAAAAAGGATAGTTGAATATCACACCTCAAGAAGAAATGAATTTCGAAACCTGAAAAGGAATGGGTGGTTTTGACTCCCTTCTATTTTGGACTAAGGGCGGCTCCATGGCTCAGGAAAAGATGAAGATTCATTTTTAAAGGGTGGAAAAATTTAATCTCTGTGTCAACAGTTGGGAGGAACGTCCTTGGTCTGCAACCAGTTGGTGAACGTTTACTTGCAAAGATAAGTGATCTCTATGTTTTTTGTTTAATGTATTCCGCTATGTATTTAATTATCTCTGAGATATGTATTTTAATGTGCATGTTTTCTGGTTACTTTTTGTGCATGACACGTTGTTTATCTCTTTTATGATGTGGCATGGATCTTGTCTTATGCATGTGGTGTGCATGATCCTAACATTGTTGAGAAACCCTTTGCCTTCGAATTAGATATAAGAGAATTGAGTCTTTGGACTGCAACATGCCTAGCCTGCGGGTGGTTGGGTGTGTTGCAGCCTGTTTAAGTGGCGTAGCTCAGCCTCTGGGTGGTCGGGTATGTTACAGTGATTCTGACATTTACTGAACTAGTTGGTCAGGGATGTGGCTGAATTCAAACATTACAATTTGAATGGATGAGAATCCTGGCACGAATACCGATGGCATATTCGCGTATCATGGCTTTATGGTTTAACATATTTCAGAAAGATTATTGTAGAAATCATAAAGGCTATGAATAGACCGAGTGCGTGTGGAAAATGGACTAGGATTGCATCCGGATTCACTCTCCCTCCGAACACAAAGGCGTCCCCGTGACATTTAATGAATGTATTTAATGGACTTGTGGCTCTTCTGATCCTACGCTGTCGAGTAAGAAGTTCTGCACCAGAGTAACACTTAGACAGAAAAATGAAATACATGTCGGAGCACAACAATGCACACTCTGACTTTATTAACTGAATTCAAATAAATTGCAAAAAATTCAAATCTAACTACCATACATGCTCCTTTGGACTAGAGAAACAGTCCTTTAGCTCAATTATGAGAAATATAAGGTTTTAGGCAAGTTCCATTCACCCATCCTAGCCGAAGTATACCATCCAGTTGCATGAGTATTGATTCTCCAGAGGGTCGGATCTCTGCAACTATAAATGGTCCCAACCAATGCATGCACAACTTGCCTGGATGTTTCTGGTATCGACTGTCATAAAGTTGGACCTTATATCCTTGCACAAATGTTTTAGTATTAATGTTCCTGTCGTGCCAAGATTTCTACCTTGCTTTCTCAATTGATTGATGAAATTCTACTAAAATCCTGGTATCATCAAGTTCTTGCAACTTTGTAACCCTCTATGTGACTTATTCATCCTCTGACATGTTTGTAATCTATGCAATGTATAGACTCGGGGTAATGAACTCTGTAGGTACTACGTACTCTTTCCCATAAACTAATTGAAATGGAGTATACTTGTGTATTTTCTTCATGGTTTTCCTGTAAGCCCATAAAATTGTTGGGACTCTGTCATCCCAATCTTCCCTATTTTCACAATAAACCTTCATTAATCCTCTCTCCAGAATATTGTTAAACGCCTCTATTGTGCCATTGGATTGTGGGTGGTAGGGGCTACTTTTATGATGTTGGATTAAGAACTCTGTTGTAATATTTTCTATTGTACTACTAATAAAATGACCACCCTGATCACTAGTCAGACTCCTAGAACATCCAAACTGAGTGATAATGATTTCAAAAATAAACCTGGCAGTAGTATCGATCGAACAATCCTGAACAATTGTTGTCTTAGCCCATTGTGTAAGATAATCAGTTGTGGTAATAATATACTTGGCCTTTGAGTTCTTAACCGTGGGGTTGATCGGTCCAATAAAGTCAATCACCCACTTGTCAAATTCTTGCAGAGCTCTAACTGGATGAAGAGGCAATTCATCTCATTGTGATGGCTTGCCTACTCTCTAACAAATGTCACCAAATCTAGCATACTCCTTCATATCCTTGAAGAGTGTGGCCCACCATAATCCAGCTTGGAGGAATTTTCGCACAGTGGTCTTTCCTCCAACATGGCCTTCTGTAACTCCATTGTGGCACTCTCACAGTATGTTCTGTATTTCGTGGTCTAAGAAACACCTCCTGAGGATACTATCTAGGTCCAACTTATACAATTTCCCACGATCAATTGATAGTCCGCTACTTGAACTAGCATATAGAGTTTATGAGTTGTGGAGTACGTTTCTGGGCAGGCCCCTGTACCTAAGAAAACTACTATGTCTTCCAGGTATTATGGTACGACATCAACCCAGAACAAGTCTGCATATGGGAGCTGATCATCCACTGCTCCACCACTTTCTCCTGACTCTAATATGGACAGGTGATCAGGGCCCACGTTTCATCTTCTTGGTTTGATGATCATCTCAAATGAAAATTTCTGAAATAGTAACAACCATCGACAAATTCTTCCTTCCAAGACAGGATTGTTAACTAGATATTTTAAGGCAAAATGATCAGTAAAAAAATTGAAATGAGAGCCTAACAAGTAATGTCTAATCTTCTATAGAGCATAAAACATAGTTAAACCCTCCCTTTATGTGGTTGTATAGTTACGCTCAGCTTGTGATAGCTTCCTGCTAGCAAAGTAGATGGGATTATCCATGGTTCCACCCCCTGGTTGCGCTAAGATGGCTCCCATGGAAATACCTGATGCATCCACGTGCACATGAAATTCATTTTCCCAATTTGGAAATATCAAAATAGGTGTTTTGTTTAGATTTTCCTTCAAGATATCAAACGCTTTATCACACTCTGGTGTCCACTGGAACAATTCTGACTTCTTTAATAGATTTTCTAGGGGTGTAGTATTGTTTGCATACCTTATGATAAAACTACTATATTACCCTATGTGCCCCGGCGTGGAGTGCAATTGTTTAGCGCTCATAGGTGGTGACATGTTCAGAATGACTACAACTTTGCTGGTTCTACCAGTACTCCTTCTCGGCATACTATGTGGCCTAACAGGTTTCCATGTGGCACACAAAAGATATGCTTTTTGAGGTTCAGCGATATCTACAATTCCCTACACCTGTCAAACATCAATCCTAGTAACACTACATGTTCTTTGAGCATAAAATGTACCATCAATCATCCATATAAACTTCTATAAATTTGTGAATAAATTCTCGGAAGGTTTCTGTTACAATCCAAGAAAAAAATGCAGGGGATTTCTTTAGGTCCAAGGGCATCACATTGTATGCAAATGACCCCCATTATGTTATGAATGTGGTCTTCCTTTTGTCTTCTTCAATAATTATCACTTGCTGATACCCCGAAAATCCATCTATGAATGAGTAAGATTCTTTCCCTGCAACCTGTTCTAGCACCTCGTCAGTAAAAGGTGTGGGAAAAGGGTCATGCACATAGGTAGAGTTGAGGCTTCTTTAGTCTACACATACCCTAATGTCCTCTGTACCTTTATTTATTTGGATAAATATGGGGATAACCCAGTCTACTTCTTCAACTCAAAAAATGAGTCTAGGTTCAAGCATCTTTTCTATTTCCCTCTTAACCTTCTCTTTCACCCTAGGCTTAAGATGATATGGTCTATGCCTTATAGGATTTGATCCCGGTTTTAGTTCAATTTTCATCTCTCCCATCGCTCCTTTAATCCCTTTTATCTTTGAAAATATATTTGGGAATAAGTCATCATACTCCCGTAACATGCTATGTATTTCTTGGCTAGTTTTCTCATCCCAATAATCTCCTACCATAGCTATGTTGGGTTGATTTGTAGGTCTTATGTTGACTTTTCACAACTTCAATGGATGGTTATAAGAAATATCAGTCTGGTTGGGTATGGTGTTCTGGATTTCTCTCCTTCCTTTTATTTCCTTAATGGCTAAGTTTCTCAGTTCTTCTAAATCATCCGGGTTTTCCAAATCCTTCTCAATCTTGTAGAATTCTATAGGTGTCTTGTTCATGTCTAGGAAAAGGTTAGACTAAAGAACTTGAATATGCTTTACAAATACCACTCGGTCTGATTTCCACTCACCAGCAATGGTAAAAAGGAATTTTTAAATTCTTTGTAGGACTATCTTAAGCTCAGGGTACTTGTAAATGAGAAGTCCTTGCAAAATTGGTCTGCTAATGGTTTCCAGTTGTTGGTCCTCCTTTTGGTATCTTCATGTATGTACCAAGATTTAAAAATAGGACCTAGAGAATGGGGAAATACTTGAACCCAAAAGTGAGATGGCATTTCTTCAACTTGCCATTGTCTCACGTATTGTTCAATATGTGTTTTAGGATCAGACTGTCCATTGAACACTTGCACAAATTGGAAATATATCCACATCTCTGATTGCAACCACTCCTTATCTTGAAATCTATATTAGATATCTTTCTTCACATCCTCCCAGTTCTTGATCAAGACTTTGTGAGTAGCCCACCATCTAGAAGGGGTGTCATGGAGGGATAAGTTGAGAACTAAAATCCTTTGATCCTCCACTATCTTTCCTTCCATGCTAACCAGAAAACTGTCAATTTATGAGGTACCATAGTATATCGAATGTTATCTGGCCTTAGTTCCAACCCATCTAGATGCTCTGACACTTGCGCATCTCCTTGAAAATATTTCATATGAACCTCACTTCCAACTATCAACTGCTAGTTCTGAATCTTTGTCCGTTGATTGTATGCTCCTCCAACTCACTAATCCATCAGTAGTAGGATTTATGCAGTCTTCTCTCGTTCCTATTGTTACAACGTATAACTGATCCAAATATTCTCCTTCCATATTTTTTTCTGTTGGCTCCATATATCGAGGGCCTACATACGGATCCAAGGGCTGAACTACTTTGATTCTGTCTTCTTCGAATGTCATAGTATCCCTATTTATGTCAATGGAAACATAATTATCATAGGACCAATCAATACCAAGTAGTGTAGCATAGGGGTCCTTACCCCCCATGATTTTGATCAACTCAAAATAATTTACAGTCTTCACTCCCGCAACATCTATCTCCACTTTCTCTAGTCTTCCTATTGGAAAAATACAATACCAATTGGCCATTCTTAACTGGATTGGGGAATATGTCAACTAGGGTTTTCCTAAAACTTCCAAAGTCTTTTTAGGTAGTATGTTAACATTAGATCCTAGATATAACATAACATATTCAATCTCAAACTCATCTATCTGGGCTGCTAATCTAATCTCAGGAAGAGTAGTCCTTATTCTAGTTTTCAGAGATTCTTCAGTTCCTAGGACTAGGTACATGGAATTTCACAAATTTTCTATCAACTGGTCATTCCCAAGGATATCATAAAATAACTGAAACCAAAGGTCAACTACATTTTGTGACTGCTCAGGTTGTCTTATCGAGATTACGGTGTTTCGAGGTGTAGGGGGTGAAGTAGGGACTTGTACAATCTTAGGATAAATGATAGGTTTGGTGGGGGGGGGGTTTCTTCCATCTCAGGGACAAGGATACTCTGGAATAATTCTATTGAATTTTTAAAGAATGGCTTCTATTTCAGAGGGTCATACCTATCCTCTTTAGGTGTTTCTTTCTAGATCTTAGGAAAATTATCAGCATCTAAGTCAGTGTTTTCTCCTCCTCGAGTAACGATATTAATGTTGGGTATCTGTCCTTTGATCACCTTATTTATATCTGAGATGATAATATTATCTCCTCGTTGACGTACCCGATCTTCCCATTTCACAATTAGATTTGGGCAGTCTTCAGTTGTGTGCCCATTGGTTCTACACTGAGAGCACCATGGACGCCTCGGAAGAGGACAATCCCTAGCCATGTGACCTTGTTCATCCCATTTGTAACATCTACCTGGTCCTCTTCCCCTGGTTCTTTCTCCTATGAAGTCTCCTCCACCTCCACCTCCATGACCTCTTCCTATTCCTTGAGGGGTTTCATTCACCCTGAATGATGTTCGATCCAGTCTCTTGATGAGTGCATCTAGTTCCCTACACTGATTCATATCATGCGTGGTAGATGCATACAAATCACAATGTACAGTATTCTATGTTATTGAATACTTCTGAATAATCGGGCACTACCTTGGCCCATGCCCATGAATTCGACAGATCTCATAGTACTCAACTGATGGCAATGCTTTATTACCTGGAAAAGCATGATACGGGGTTGGGGTATGGAATGGTAAATTCACAGATACTTGTGAAACTACTCTCATGGGTCCTAGTGAGGGTCCCATCAGATTTTGAGGAGGTCCCATTCCCCTCATCTGTGGACATTCGTTTGCCAGATGTCCCTATGTGTAGCTTCTGGTACACTAGACTTGCGGTTGTCCTAGTTTGGGTATCATCAATTCTTGAATATTTTATGTCAGTGCCAATATTTGTCCTTGTAGTTGCACCAAATTTTCATCTGTTGGGGGTCTGTTCACTCTTAGGATCCTTGGATATCCTTGCATGGATTCAATCTTCATTTATTTTTCCAAGGCATTTGTCAAAGTGGCTATCCTTTGTTGCATTAATGAAATTCATGTCAGAGGTAGCAATCCCTAGATATACCATTCTCTTTGATGATCCTCATGAATTGGATGCGCTGTCCCCCCTATAACATATTTAAACTTCTGACTATATTCCCAGGCTGATTCACCTTCCCTCTGTTGAATTTCACGCAACTCAGAAAAATCTTGTTGTTCTGACAAAGGTAGCTTAAACTCCGCTATGAATTTTATCCATACTTGGCCAAGTGTGAACGTTTTTCCTTGTGCTCCTGGCACTCCTAGCTCAATATCCTTCATGTTCCATTTGAGAGCATGACCTCTCAAGGTATTCTAGAACTCAACCAATTTATTTGTGTCTAGAGTCCCTATGGACCTCCAGATTTCTTTTCATAGGAACCAATGATGCTCAACATCCTCGTCTCCCTTACCCTAGAATTTTGGATATCGAGCAATCAAACCTCCTTCATTACCAGCCATTGTTGATCTTACTACTCCTATCAAGATAAAACCCAATGGTCCTGGTTGTGATCTACCATGGGATCCCAATATCCTCCCAGTATTCACACTTACCGGTTATGATTGACTAACTGACTGTAATGGAACAAGAATAACATAAGAAGGTAGTATAGCATTTACCATTGGTATATAAGATACTTGGGGTACGATTGATTCGGGGCTGATGCCACTGGATTTATGGCAGGTTTCTTTGATCTAGGGGGTATTGTTCTCATCCTCTAGAGCGGTCTCTTCAGTCAGATTCTGATCTTTCTTGGTATCGAGGCTAAATATTCTCTTTCTTCTGCAAGATCCATGGCAGATTTCTTTTCCCATTCTTCTGCACCTTCTTCTTATTGTCCACCCTCTTAGGTACTTCTTTCTCTCTACGCTTCTCTCTCACTTAATCTTTGACTGACCAATCTTTATTGTCTTCTCATATTTCACAACTCTTCCTTCTATCCTTCCTCGATTTCTCTTGGTCTGAATTATTTTTGCAACTTCTCGAAATGTTTCACTACTTTCTTTATCTTACCGTGCCACCACTTCTCAACTATGGCGGCTCTTTTCAATGCTCACTCGTCCCTTGAGTCCATTTATTTCTACTCCCTGGTTTGTCAAAGAACCCTCTCCCCTCTCTTAGGCCATGATTCCACCCCAAAATCACCCCACCCCAAGTGAGGGTGTTTAGGCTGCCATCTCATTCAGGGAAATAGTCAACATCCCCTCCTCTATGAATAAAACCTTAATCCACAAGGGGATTTCTCTCAATAGTCTTCTCCTTGCATATTTCTTGAAATCTACTTATTCCCATGAAAAAGATTGATGGTTCTCAGCTGCAATTCAATAATGTATCCTTCTAGAGTTGTATTGACCCAGAAATTGATCACTCGTGCTACCGGATGATCCAGTCGATGAAGCGCTACAATATTTTATGTATCCCAAGCATAGGTCTTCTTGACTCATTCTTGGAATTCTAGATCTTCTTGGAGCCTATCTATCCAATGGAATAGTTCTTCCAAAAACTTAACCCATAATATCTCATACTAGTCACTCAACCTTTATGAATAAAATACAACCTCTCATGTATCTTTCACAGATTTTCCTCACATCTTTGCTTCTTTCCATATGGAGGCATCACAATTTTTCTCCCATCACTGGTGAATATCAGATCGGTGAATCCCTGGAAGAATTATCCCTACAGGTTCCCATTTGACGCAGGTCTCGGCAACATAACCATTTTGTTTGCGCAAAGTTGATCAAACCAAGGTCCTTCTTAGGTTATCAAAAAAAGGGTACTGAGTAGTCTAGAGCATTGGCATTTTCATATTCTCTGGAGAGAAGAAGTATCACCCGAAGTGCAACCGAGAAAAGAAGATAGGGAAGGGTAAGGAGAATATTTAGGTAGATCTCCAAAATCTTCAAGATTCAACATGGTCTTGTGGAAGATGAACTAACAAGTAACAGATCTGAACCCATTCATAACTAATAGTAAAGACAACAGAGTTGCAACAACTTTTTCAAACAAGCTATAACATATTGATCTTATCAGACATGAAGAAGTAAAGTAGAATGACAATTTATAGACATAGCCAGATAAATACACAAAATATTTCAAAATTTTAGGTCCTTCCATATATTATCATCAAATGGGTTTCTCAGATACAATTCAACAGATACGAGTCATTACTCTGTTACAATATTTTATGGTTTTGAATTCATTCTTCAGAGCTCTATCTACCATTTTCCCAAGATGGATGTTAATTACAATAACAAAACCTAAATGGAGTGAATGATAATCCCATCCAACCCTTTACAATCATATACATATCGTATATATAAGCTAATTGGGATTTCCTAGTTTGAGACTTCGCATGTGTCCTTGTTCTTGTTCTGTTTTAACTTCTTTCTCCTTGTTGGCATTGTACTATCCTTCTTTCCAATTATTTTTTGTTTCCTCCCTTGCTTTGTTGTCACGCTCCTTTGTGGCTTGCACAACTTGTGTTTGACCAAAATTGGGACTTTAGTCTTCCTTGCACAACTTCTAATCAACAAAATGAAGGGCCCAACACTCTTTACACGTATTTCATTAAGAGAAATCAATTATTGTTGTATTTCTCTATTTTTGGAAATTTTCATGAGTATTTTATTGAATATATTTGCTTTCATTTCATTCTGAAAATAATCTAGATCAATCTGACCCATGTTGAGGCAAGGAATGGCTATATCCTCACTCAATCATTTTCAAATCTCTCAAGGCTAGGTGAGATAGGTAGTATTATCACCCTGTTCATATATCCTATTCAAAAATATCAATCATCCCTCAAGAAATAAGTTCTTGGTCCTGATTTCATTATGTAATCGGTATGCTTTGATGTAAAATAAAATTTTAAATAGAAAAATTTCTTGCAAATGAAACTTCTAAACAATTGAGTAAATAAATGCAAGATAACATAAATAAGAAAATTTAGTACACAACAAATATAAAAGATGAGAAGAAATCAACAATTGAGTTTATTGATAACTTTCTAATTTATGGACAAATTTATCTTTGCAAACCCTTGTGAGGGTTTGGACCAGAATTAGACTTAGAAGTATAAAATGTAATATTAACTCATACAAATACAATTGGTGTCTCAAATAAGAAGACTAAGACTGAAAATAAGCTGGATAAATCCAATATACAAGGGCATCATAATCTTGACTCTGCAAAATAGTATTAATCAACATTGAAATTAAATTTATAAATTCTAATTAAGACTAAACAAACTATCAAGATGATGAATGACTTTTGGAGAATGTCAAAATTTTATGCTTCCCAGTGCTTTCTTTTTCCACCTTTAGAGCAACCCTGTTATCAACAAGATAAATTATCTCTAAAGAAACTAAGAAAAGAATGAAAGAATAAGTATTCTTACTCGAGGCAAGATAAAACCTTATGAGAAGTATCTCTCTCTATTTTTTCATGTCCATTTTGTCCCTTTTTTCCCTTTTATTCTTCAAAAACTAGTTCAAGTGGTTCAACTACCTTTTGTTATAAAGTTATATAAATTTAGTTAAGATAGGACAACTTTATTTATAATAAGGGTAAATAATAATTTATAGGTGGAGCCCCTATATGTCTTGTATTTCTTTTATTTTCAACATTTCCCTTGTTTCTCCTTATTTTACTCAACTATCATGCACATATCATCATCAAAATATATATAAAAAAGAAACCAATGTAATCATGCCACAACATCAAAACACTTGTATCTCCCAAAACATCATAAAGGCATCGTATAATAGTTTTTCAAAATAATAATATCATGTTTGTTGTCCCAAAAATGTGCCTCGAATGTCAAATTAAAAGTGTCATCACATAATAAAATTAAAATTAGAAATAATATTTCATGTTTGAAGTAGACTCCCTATTCCTACTTCCTTATGAAATTGTAGGCTTGTGCTTGAGTAAATCTAGATCAACAGGTGTCTTTTCTTCAACTTTTGAGATTTTAGGGTGCATGTCATCAAATGTTAA
This sequence comes from Picea sitchensis, assembly GCA_010110895.2. Taxonomy (NCBI): domain Eukaryota; kingdom Viridiplantae; phylum Streptophyta; class Pinopsida; order Pinales; family Pinaceae; genus Picea; species Picea sitchensis. The sequence continues at coordinate 55,443 of SNQJ01S0076993.1, read as the reverse complement.
TTTTATTTCAACATCTTCAAGTTTGGCAAGGAGGGTCTTGACTACATAGGAGGAGGTCTTAGATGAATCAGAGTTAATAGAAATGGCATAATGTTTTCCTTTATCTAGATGAGTTTCAAGTGATAATTATTTATAATTTCTAGGAATATGGATAGAATGTGCATGAGAAGCTACATAAGAAATACGATGCAAAGGTTGTAAAAGAGGAGGAGGTCAAAATGATACAGTAGGAAAATGGACTATACCAGAGGGAGGATTTGCATGTAAATTTTCCAAGCCATCATTGGTTGGTGGAATATGAGGTGTCTTTGGAAAGTTATCTATTCTTGGATGTGGATGAAAAGGAGGAATAATAGGTGCATGAGGTGGATGGAAAGCAAGGTGGCCATCAAAATTCAAATAAATGACTTGAACTAGCTAATTGAATTCATCTGAATTAGCATCAAAATGGATTGAAAACTTCATTATCTTATTTCTTCATGCTTTCCCAAATGCATTAGGTATTCTACATCTATGTTCTTTGTTTCCCCTGTTACTAGAACAATTTTTGCCATGACTGAAGAAACTCATCTATATTTCATCAATGACCCAATACTATTCTTCTTTCAAACATCAAATACTATTCTTCTTTCAAATAATTTAATAATGTCTCTGAACTGACCAAGCAATCAATCATGCCAAGGGAATATGAAAGGAAATAAGGGAAACAAGGAATATAATGATAAGCTTCTCTTTCCATGCTTGTTGTTTCTACCATTCAAATTATGCATTCTTTACCATGTTCCTCAATATGATTAGTCACTAATATCTTTGAACATGGGAAATGAATGGGAATGAAATTATAAATGATAAAGGAGTAATGAAAAGGGAAATTTGTAATTTATGAAAAATTCTATAGATGATAGGAATGCATGATAAAATACAAGTTCATAATCCATTTCAATCAATTATGTTCATAACTTATATCATTTTCATTTGAATGAGGTTCATAACAACATACCATTTTCCAACATTCAAATATGCCTGAACATTTCATTTATCCACACAATATCTGCAAGACATATTTCTATATCAAAAATAGTAAGATACTCATACATCATCTTGTTGACTTATGTAAAATTGTTCTCTTAATAAGTCCTATTTAAAAGTTTATTATAATCAATTATATCAACAGGGGGAGTTATTTCATGATTCTTTTAATGAAATAAGTTTTAGGATATCCAAGAATAATATATGGAAAGTGGTATAAGATGAGGGGGTAATTCCCTATTTACATAAAATACAAATAAACTTTAAATCCATATATTAGACCTTCCATCTCTTTTCCAAACATGTATTACATTTTTATTCAATAGTCTAAACATGTATTATCAAAATTAACATATTTAACCAACATATTGGTCAGCTATCAAAGCTTATAAATGTTCTTGGTTTATTGTAAAACATGAACCAAAATGATCAAATGACTAGAATATGAACTTGAGTAAGATTTCTCAAGAGAAATGCAACTTTTAGTCCATATCATTTATATTACTCATAATTTCAAAGGGATGTTTTGGCCAACAAAGGCACATTTTCCATACAATAATGTAGTAATGCATAGAAAAATGGGTATAATGTTGTATCATACCGATTTATAGTCATATCACTACCATTCAAATATTTTAAAACACTGTCAAAAGAGGACGCATATAGCCACTTCGTTTATTTCAAACTAAACATGTCAGGTTTAATCATAGCCAGGATTCAAACCCATATAATCAAGCAACGAAATAATGTAACACTCCTTTAAGAACCGATTTTATCAATCGATATTCAAACCCGAGTCTTGTACTTATCGACTAAAATAGTTGCTTGGTTTTGTAAGTAATGAGAGAAAAAAACAGTTCATATAACACTTGAAATCAATTCAAAACAATTGCCTCGAGTTCAAAACCAATATAACTAGGAAATAATATAATATTCATAAAAAATATCCATCTCAAACTCGAACTCAAAACCCTATCTTGAGAAAAAAGGAACCATTGTTTGTTCATGAAAACAATATGAGAAGGAACAACTGTTATCAAATATTAAACTCAATTCAAAACCAATGGTCATGAGTTCGAAACTTGACTTAGTCTCAACAAGAAAATAGGGTTGATACATAATAATGTTGGTTGAGTAAACAAGAAAGAGGCATTTTGTATTTATGATATGGATATGGGTTCGAAACCCATATAACCAAGTCAATAGAAAAACTGTGTTGGTTGTATATCCAAAACAATCAACCTGTATATATTTGTTATATCCCTTCAAACATCTGTTAATGTCGCGAGTATAGAACCTAGTTTTGACTCAGCAAAGATAAAGTATTTAATTGTTGGCCATGAGCTCATGCTCAACTATAAACTTATCCAAAAATAAATAAACCAAGGTTGGGCATATACTTACGTACTTAATTTTTTTTTATCCCAAAACTTCAAACAATACAAAACCCATATCTAATATGATCAGTATGGTTCAAACCACACTTTTCTCAGAAAAAATAAAGGATTTTCGAAGGATAGTATGTCAGACAGTACAAAATTTCTACACGAACTTGAACCCATGTCGTAAATTATAAGTTTTATCAAATGTGTTATGTTCATTTCATTTCGAGAACCAAATAATAATAAAATTGTAGAGGAATGAAAAGTGAACATAAATGACGAGGAAGACATTCAATAGAGGGTTATACTAATTCTTTTTCTTTCACAAACATAAACCCTTAAGAAAAATTATTCCATTAAGAGTGAAAAGTAGGAAGAGGGAAAGACACATCGAATACCAATCAAGAACATAGAGCTATTACTAAATTATTTCTTTACAAAACATATGCATAAGATGCTCAACAAATTGGCCAGTACATACCTTGGTTTTCAACCTTTTTTATACCAAGATTATACCAAGGCGATTGCTACAACTTCCAGGAGTAGGGTTTCCAAGATAGCTTGAACTCCTCTTTCTCCACAATCTCAACAGAACAAAAATGACGAAGACCCAAAGAAAATGAGGTGGTAAATAGCGAGCGGCTGAGATTAATTTCCCACATACTTGTGAATTGAATGCATGGCCAGCCCCAACATGTCGGCATTCAAACCATATCTCATATGTGTATGCCAACCAATACTTCAAACAATTCACATGAGATTTTAACAATACAACATATATTTTATGCCATATAAACCAATCACATGGTCGATACCATATTCCATGTCATCTCATAATCATGTGAAAAAATGTCTTTTAGTTATTTCCATCAACCTTGTCACATAACTATCATAGATAATCAAGTCGACACATATATAGATGTGAATATACTAGAGTCTATTTTGTTTGCATATGCCATATATAATGTGCTATGTAAAACCCCAAGTTTACCATTCAAAGAATATGCACCACTTCACCACATTGTATATCAAACCCAAAGTTTCAAACATTTTTCCCATAGGTTTAATACCTATGAAATTTCAACTTAAGCATAACCCTCTTATCATTACCATTGTTGCAACCTAGAACCAATATGAATTTGTAAAGTGCATCCATTGATATGACATATCCTTTATGCATACTATGACTTTATAACAAAATCTTTGCATATGTATGAAAACCTTCCATATATATGGTTTATAAAACATGTTTTTACCTATCATACCTTGTCTTTATTGCATGTATATCAAATTGTATAGTTTATATGTCTTGAACTCATGCGCACAAAAAACAATTCTAACTTCTTTTGTGCATGTAATCATAGGAATAGGGAAGAACATTTCACAAGAACCATGTCACAGAAAAGATAAATAATGAAGAGAATCAATTATCACTATCATGCACCGAATTGAAGTGCAACAACCCATATCATCATCTGATCATGCCAATAATCACACACAACATAACTTTGAAGCTTCATCATAATACCAATGATACTCAAATATGTAAGTGTGCTAAGTAAAATGCTTGAAAATAATCATTTATGTGTTTTATTCCAGGGGACCCCACCTACTAATACTATATAATAAATATAGAGATAAACCTTACAATTATTTGTAGGCTTTTAATAATAGGTGACGATATTTTGAGTCAACAACCCAAATATTCAAACTTAGGATCCCCAAAAGCACATTTGGAGCACTTCAAAAAAATTGGTTATCTCAAGAGTTTCAAACACTTATAAACAGTATCTATGTGTGATTCCCATGATTTACTATAAATCAAGATATCATCAAAGAAGACCAACACAAAATTTCATAGGAAAGGTTTGAAAATATTGTTCACGAAGCTCTAGAAAATGGATGGAGCATGACAAAGATCAAAAGGCATCACTAGAAACTCATAATGACCTTTGTTTTTTCTTAAGGTTTCATTAGGGATGTCTGTCTCTGTCATGATGATTCGGTGGTACCATAAATGTAGATCAATATTAGTGAAAATGATTTCTCCATGAAGTTCATTCAGGATATTATTAATAACTCCGATGGGAAATGTTTCCTTGATATTGAACTTATTGAGAGCCCAAAAATCAGCACACATGCACCAAGTTCCTTCCTTCCTTTACACCATGAATAATGGTGATGATTAAGGTCTTTTACTAAGATGCATGACCCCTTCCTCCAGTTATTCCTGGATTATCATTTATGTTTCATTATTTTATGCAAAATGGTGTCGATAAGGATGTGAATTTGGTGGTTGACTTCCTGGAATCATCAGAATTCTATGCCATTCTCTCTTCGATAACGGGATAAACCCTTTGGTGTCTCAAATACTAGATGATGTTTTTTGTGGACTAGTTGTAAGTCTGGGTGGATTTTTTGTGTTGTATTATCCATAACCAATGTGGCATTAAATTTGGAAATAATTCCAGAGTGGCATTTTTTTAATAAATTCTCCATACAATGAGAGGTGACTCTTTCAAGAGATCCTACCTGAATCCCTCAAAGGGTGTGTACATGACCATATTTAGTGAAAATCATATAGATTTCTTTGAAATCCACACTGACTAATCCCAATGTGCGTAGCCATTTTCCCACCAATACCATATCACAACCACCCATATCAATGGAAAATATATGGGTTTTGAGCTAATAGTCTCTCATATGGATTTTTAAATTTTCACATTTGGCCCCACATTTCATCATACCTTCATTAGCGATCACGATTTGAAAGTTGTGCATTGGGTGTATAAAACAATGGATTTCTTCTTCCACTCTCTTGTGAATGAAATTGTGAGTACTGCCACTATCAATTAGGACTATGAGTTTCCAATGCTTGATGTATTCCTTTAGTTTCAATGTTTCTGTAGTTGGAATACTTGATAATGCATGTAAGGAGATGAGTGATTCTTCATGAGGGAATGGAGGTTTGATATCCCCTTGATGTTTAGTGTTGGTGTCTTCAACCTATAAATTTGGTGTCTCTTCGATAATTATTTATTCTATCAGGATCTAGGTGGTCATATCAATTTGGAAAAAATGTTGTTCTTTACACCAATCAGATGGAGAATATTTTTCATCACAATTATAATAGAGTCCACATATTTGGCAATCTACCATTTCCGCTAGAGACAACGTTTATACTTTCAAGGGATGAGTAGGAGTTATGCTTATGGAATTAATATGGGGAATATGACTACAGGGAATGACAGATGGTTTTTTTGTTTTCACGTCGAGCACCATCTCTGCTTTTTGCGGGGCCCTCTAAGTCACCACCAACCATGTAGCAAGACCCTACATTTTAACTTGTGCTCAAATATCCTCCTTGAGGCCACTAATGAAACATTATTTATAGAAAGAATCTACTAAGTTATATATATAGATATCTAATTGTTCAAAGGCTTCCATAAATTTTATGACTGAGCATTTTTGGAATAACTTGGTAAGTTTTCCCAAATAGTGAGTATCTCTCTCGAAATGTGCATGAATATATTTAACAAACTAACTCTAAGAAATGTATCATGCATATGATTTTTTATGCCATTCCCACCATTGTCATCATTCCATATCTAAATACAGAATCCCTACCCTAAGTTTCATCATGTCATTAGTAATTTCCTAGAGGGAAAAGTACTCTTCCATCTGGTGACCCATCCCGATGAGTCAGAACCATCAAAATTATTTAGGTCCACCTTAGGAGAATGGTACCATATGTTATTATTCATTGATTTGTTTTTTATAGACCCAAAGAAGTTCGTGTGTGTCTAAATAGTCTGGATTTAGAAGTTCCTTCCTAGTGTGGCTCAATGTGTTGTGTGGTCAAGTGTTCTTCTTCTGACATGCCTCTATCTATATGAGGCACCAAATTAGTAGCCAATATTTATTCCAAGTTTCCTAAATTCTCATCCAAATTCTTATCCAAATTCTTATCCAACTTTTGAAACTGATTTCCAAGGTTGTTTAACCTGTCAAAACTGCAATGGGTTGTCATATTGTTTGGGGATATGGTATGAGGTGGTTTATAGGTATCCACCATGGGTGATCTTACTGACAAAGGTTACAGAGTCATGCGGACAAGGGAGTGTAAGTGACATATCTCTTTGATATACATGCGGGGTCCAAAAGTAATACTCAACTCAATATCTAGTAGCAGTAACTAAAGAGGTTCAACTATGCCCTAAGTTGTACTACTCGACTACCTAGGTACTAGCGAGTGATCTCCCTGATTGATTATCTTAGTTTACAACAACAACAAAATGGTCGATTAATTTATCTAAAGGTCGATTAGTTTATCTAAATAAATTTTCAGGTATACCTAGGTGACTTCCTAAATACTATAAGGTACGTGGAAGTGAGATTCCATATACAGTTATTTCCCAATGTGGTACTACTCAAAGGGTTTCCAACAATGTGATTCCACTTGTATTTCTTGTATGTATTTCTTCCCTGAATATCATTTTACCTGCTAAACAACATATCATTATGTTATTTAAAGACGTTGAATCATGTCTGTATAAAAAAATTAAAATTTTGGGAGCTTGTTAACCCAATAAAATACTCTTAAAATTACCCACAAATAACTTGTTCATGGTAGATTTTGAGGCCAAAAATATAAAATGATCACAACTTATACTATACTTTTTGGATTACCTATTTTGACCCCAATTCTGAAATGGACAAATTATTTGGATATATTAGCATTGGTTTGACTAAATCCTATGCACTCTATCAAAAGATATCCAATATGCAAAATTTGTGGCCATCCCGGAATAACAAAAAAAAAAACCTAAAAAAATGTTGATTTTAAATCAATGATATCTCCACTTCTTAGACTCCATTTTGGATGATTTTTTTTTTTAAATTGGATAATTTTTTAAATGAATTCATATCTTGGGCTAGATTCTCCAAATTCTGAAAAAAAGTTTTAGAAATCAACCTAAATTTTTTCATCCTCGTTTTTCCGTAAAAAATTACTAAAAAGAAAAATTGTCTCCCACTTTGTGCCCCGAAATTCTCTCACTTTATGCCTAAGAAAGAGCTCTGATACCACTTCTAGTGTGATTAACCCAAAAAAAAATAGATAAATCAGATAAAATGTAGTGTAAAACACAAGACAAAAGATAGATTAACCCTAAGAAAGATCTTTTTGATAATAAAAAAATAGAGAACTATGTTCACTAGCCTTCAAGGGGAAAACCTCCAAGAGAAATGCTCCAAATACACTAAACATTATTGACAAATAATTACATAACCTTGTACTCAATCGATAATTATCCTTAGAGAATATTAACTACCTATGAACCCCTTATAATGAGGGACGACTAGCTAAATTCGGCCTTATTAATAAAAAATGACCCTTTTTACAGTGAGTGACTATTAACTAACTATTTAATGGGTATTATTCAAGGTGACCTCCTACATTAATAAAGTATCTAAGTAAGGGGGTTGGGGTAGGACCCTAACATAATAAGCATTTGTTGCTTGAAACTCTCATTACTCAACAATAATACGGGTTTTAGGGTAAAATGATGCATTCCATAATGGGTATGTTCCAACAAATCTTCACTCATCAACAATATGCCCAATCGCAATTTAAACATCAACCCACTATTCACTAGGTGATTCCCATCACTTAGTAGACGGTCAATGTAATACCTTATCTTTGACCTTTAAAATGTGTTGGACAAGATTGTGTAAACATTGTTAACATGTGGTTATTTTAATGGACTTAACCCAAGTAAGTTGAGTTATGGCAACCATGAGTTGTGAATATGAAAATGTGTTTTGTAAATATTCCTAACATAAAGCTCAAGACAAAGCCTAGTTGGAAAGTGGTCATGAGTTTGAGTTGCAGAATTGATTAAGGTGTTATGTTGTGTTCCTAAGGCATAACCATGTAGATGTATCATTATGCTGTGGTTTATTTTATGATCAAAGAGTATAAACAAAGGAACAAACATAACATAATATAAAAACCAACAAAACAAGAAACATAATAAAATATAAACACCACTAAAAATATTTCTAAAAAGCACAAGGAGACTATGAACTTACAAGAGGGGAAGAGGAAAGGGGTCCATTGGGAAATAAAACCATTAAAATAATGACATCATGTGTCCTTTGGATAACCCCATACTATTTTTAACATGCGATGTTTATAATATTTCTATCTTTTTCCATTTTCCTAATTAGGAACCTTATCTACTTTTTATTTTATGCATGTCAAAAGGAAATCTATCACCTTCTTGTGAGGGAACATATGCCCCATCCAAAATAAGGTATAATATTCATGATTTTCCTCTTGGAATTTTATTCTCCCATTATGCAAGGAAAATGACATTCTTATCCTATGTCTACAACCCTTCTTGATGAATGAAACCTGAACCTAGAAACCATGAGTTTGAGAGATCACTTAATCTTGTATAAATTAAGATGGTTTGGTGGAAGGAGTAAGAGGGATATGGAATTATCTTGGTTATGAACCCATGGTTCTAGAGTGAGAAAAGAGGTTGGGGCATATAGAACCCATTTAACCACATTCATTTGTATATTTCCTAATGAAATCTAAGATAAATACTACCATATCGGGGTTTTCTAATAAAACATTAATAGTTGGACTCTTCTTTCCTACACTAGAACACATGATAGGATGAATTACCTGAGGGATCGTGTAGCAAAGAAAGTAAATGCCTAAGTTGGTTTTTTAATTAGTTGAGAGTAAGAAATTTGTCACTTAGTGAAGGCTAGTGATATTCCCAAAGTACCATTTAGTGATAAAATTGGCTTAGCATAGAGCTTTGTGTATTGGAATGAGTGAGAAATGCAATTCAGTATCCTTTCTTAACCCTTGTGGCTCATAGTCTAACTTGGGTGTGGCATATAGAGAAGATAAATTTGGATTGGATGTAAATATCTCCTCTACAATTGATTTGGTCAAAAAATGTTTGAGAAAAGATAAGTGTTTGGCTATATTTTTGAAAGCATTATATCTATTAGTAATTCCATGAATTTATGTATCTTATTTGAATTCTATTAATGGAATAGATAGATGATGGAAAATAATGTCAATAAAATATTGCAATATTTTTTGTGGTTATTTATAATGTATTATGTTTATGCATGTTTTGTTTTTTAAAAAAACTGGGAGATTTGAATTATCAAAAAAGGGAGCAGCCGAAACCGCTAAGGGGTTACAAAGTATTTCAAACTTTGGGCCAATATAGGGCCTCAATTGATCCACTACTACATGCTATGAGTGACTGATTCAAAAACTCAAATGAAAACTTCACAAAGAACAAACTTACTGAATATACTCGGAAAAAGACTCTGAGGATAAAATTGAAGATACATTGCATCTAACTTAACCTATTGGGGAAGAGCTCTCCTTTTCTATAGAATTGCGGGCTTGACTTCGTGTTAGCATTGGATGTGATGTCACATGTGTTTTCTTCTTCTTTCTGACTACCATCCACTATTCATTTGAAAATGTTAGGGTATTTGTGATGCCTATCTTTCCTATATTGTCTTGATGTGATACTTCTTATTTTTATTTATCTAATACCTCAACTTCAATAACATGATCTACCCAACATGTCCATGGTTGGGGGATTTTTGGATCCTAATTCCCTTATCTAGTGACTTAGCTTCCTCAACCTCATCTTCCCAACTTACTAGAGGAATGGAGTTGGGGTTTACCTCCCTTTCTTTACTCGAATCTGGAGAAGCCAAAACCTCTTTTAGATTTTGAGGTATTTCATGTTGCATTTTAGATTTATCGATAGTCCCAGATGTGACCTTGACATCCTCTATTTCATATTTTAAGTAATACAATGGAGGKTCCATATCTAGAGAGTCCACATTGGATGGAGAGAAATTGTCTTTCAAAGGAGCCTCTTTGGAATCCTCCTTGGTGTAATATCCCTCGGTCAAACCCAAATGTAAATATAATTCAAGTATATTTAAGCTAGTGAGCTATTTAGACATTATTTTTGTAATACACCTTTCATGGCATGGTGCGCGCATATACTGTGTAGTAAAGGAATGTAATGTGCACATTTTTGAATACCACGAGCAGTAACTAAGGTGCGCACAACCTTAAAGACAGAGGATACAACACGCATTAACTAAAGAGAGCGCAACCTTGAGGTTAGAGGATACCGCACGTAGTAACTAAAGTGCGCGCAATATTAATGTCAATGAAACTTTGTGTATATAATATGCATTATAGGCTGGTGAGCCAGTATTATAAGCCAGAATGCTTATGTCTTGGAATTAGGCCAGCGCGCCTAGATGTTAAAGGCTAGAGCACCTATTTTGTATATATCTCATGATTAATATAAAAATACATAACTGTGTGTAGACCGACCACAATAAAAGAGAAGACAGACTAGATTCCACCAAATAGGGAAAGGGAGGGCCTAAAGTTAAGAACAGGGCTAAGCTAGAGATATTAAAGATGAAAAATAAAGAACCAGAGAACTAGTATCCACGATACATTCCATCAGTCCTTGAGCTACCTCGTATCTTCCTACCACCATACCCAGACCAGATTGATATCCATTCTTGTTGGTGTACCTGTAATCTTGGGAGAGGGATTGAAGAGGCGGGTTGTTAGGCCCGTGAGCAATTCTCTAAGTGAGGGAATTGCTGAGGATCGATTTCCTGAAGGTGATAATTTGAGGCTACAACACTTTGAGACTTCCGGTCCGACCTGTTGCTGAATCCCTGGAAGGGAAGTGGGGCAGCCGAAGGACTGTTGAGCAGAGAAGGGGCACACTTCCTTGGGTGGGACAGGCATGTGGGGAAGGAGAGGCTGCAAGCTATGGTTGAGTGAACACCTGAGAGGGAGTCTTTCCAGTTGACCGTGAACCTTTAACTGAGTTAGGAAACCCTTTCCCAGGTGGAGTCTAGTCCCAACTCAGGAGTGACTCACTGTTGAGAGTGACGAACAGTGTAATCTAAGGCTGGGAGGTTTGTGGATGGTCTGCATGCAGTTGGTGACATTCTTACCAAGATAAGTACCTATTATGTGTTGAATTCCATGTTGCATTGTCATTTATGTGTTATTTTATGGGTTTTATTTCTTATGTGAGCATAATTGTCCATATGTTTAAGGATATACCCTGTATATGCTGCATGTTTGTGTTCACTGTTAAATCAGTCTGAAAATCGTATATTTTACATAACACAACTGTTTTTTTATCTTTTATATGTGAAGCTTCCGCTAGAGCATTATATGTATATGTTTAATTTCATGTAGTTCAATATGTATGTATGTCTGTGTGTGTATATACGTATTTATAAAAAACAAGTTATGTGACATATCTCAGTTGATTACTGGGTGTTACATTATGTTGTCAAAACTAAGCTAAGTGTCCGAGTAAGTGACATTCCCTGGTTAGTGGGTGGATGGGGTGTGTTACAGTATGGTATCAGAGCGTCAGTTTTCGACACTAAGCATGAATGGGCCAAACCAGTCAAATGGAGACGAGATTACAATATGGTATCGATTATAGTATGGGATATAGTATATTGTGTTTATGGAAAATTGAGCTATCGCGCGGAAGAATAATATGTAGAGATGCACACGCTAAATTTTGCATTTCACAGAGTGCATACACATAGTAAAGGTGCACGTGGTGTGCACAGTATTGTGAGGCACAATGAATTTTGGTTGGTGCGCACACAGTAGGAGTATGTGTTGTATTTCTACAGTGCAAGCAAGGGTGCGTGCAGCTAGTTGTGTGCGGTAGCGACAGAGTATTCGGTGGGGCATACAAATTATTGTACGCGGTAAGTCATATTGAACTTTAGCATGGTGCAATGCATAGAGAGAAATGCATGTGGAATATCCAAGTGCGATATAGAAACAGTGCGCAGAGTATATTGGCGCGCAACACAGAAGTAGTGCATGCAAGTTATTGGCGCAACTTAGAGGAAATGTATAGTAGATACAAATGCATGAAAACATGATTTACCTTATAAAGTCATTTGCACGATAAATAAAGGTACACAAGTTGAATTTTTATGTGCGCAAAATCGTCTAAAAAGATAATTAAGATGACGAACCTGAGTTTAATTAGAAAAAAATACATAGTATTCAAAGAAAGAGGAATACACAACTGCATTGAAGTATTACTTAAAATGAGTTAAGTGAACGAGATGAATTCTAGGTTTTATTCAAACAGTTGAAAGTGAAATATAAGTTACAAGAAGACACATAATATTAAAGGAAACAAGATCTGTAACATCATCAGTGGAATCTTGGCTTAAGCAGTACAAAATCCGCTTTTGCTCTTACATATTCATTCAAAATCCAAAATTACAAAAGAGGATGATTCAAAATAACAGTGGCCCTATTCAAAGAGACTGTACAAGAACAGGTCTATCATCTCCAGAGCTTCCTTACCTCTACTATCATCTGTCAAACAATCGTTGAAATATACTCAATTGTATTGAGGGATCATTTCAGCTTAGCTAGATCCTCCATTAAAGAATCTAACTAGACCAATTGATTCTCTCCAACAATCTTAGCTGCTTTAGCGACGGGTTCTTTCTTCTATCGCTTGCTTCGTTTCTTCTTAGCAACTGGTCTGTTGATAACTAGATCCCTCATGATTGGATTTAGCCTGATTTCCAATCTCGAATCAGTAACATGTATTGTGTGAAATTTAGTCACCAGTATCTGCGCGACTACCTTTTCTTTTGTACTCGGAGGAAAATTTAGCATGTTTCCTGAATAACCAGCCTCATTGGATTTAACTGGGTCCATATACCTAAGTTTGTGGACACCGAAATACGTTAGAAGAGATGAGAAGTTCGAACTAGTTTGGAGACTGCTCGTTGATGGATAAGATGATGCTTCCATACCCGAGAGTTGGTAATTATAGAACCTCAATCATGAATCCCTAGCATACTTGCGCACAAGTGAAATATGTTTCCATTCTTAGCTAATCCAATTCAAATGATTAAACTTTTTGAGTTTGTTACATGGAAGCATTCACCTAACTTAAACGAATATGATGTATGAGAGAATGAGACTGAGTGATCTGACTAGCCGTCACCCCTCCCACGAGTAGTTGATTTGACATATTGAAGCATGTGACATTAGTACTTATGAAAAAGTGGTTTCGGCAAACCACCTTGCGCTTGATGTATCACTGCGTGATGATATAGTGCTTTCTAAGTTCTCAAAACTTGGGTCGTGTCTGAGAATTGTCATGGTGGTAACACCAAGAAATCAAAAAAGATAATTCTGATATAATTATTGAGCCGAAATAGTTCATAATTCTCGTGGATTGTTGATTTAGTTAAACTAATAATATTTAATGGTTGCACATTTTGCAAAACTAACAACAACTAGATCAGATTAGATCAAGTACTGAGTCCATAGGAATGGAAGAGACATGAGGAAACTATAGTCAACAAGATGAGAGTAGAGGGATGAATGTCCATTTGGACATTGAAGGAACAAACTCCAATGGACATGGAGAGGAAAGGGATGAAAACCTGAATATGGTAGAGAC
>SNQJ01S0076993.1:17597-36644 GCA_010110895.2 Picea sitchensis | reverse complement strand
ATAAGAAAGGAAGATTTGAAGCAATGTAGCACTTTAGTATTATCAGAGTTTATTGTTTTCAAGAAATACCTTCATATATCCCATATTATGTGTCATAAAAGATATTTGTTGTAGAAGTGTGCAGAAAATATAGATTTTGGGCCCATTTATTCAATGAAAAAAACTAATTTATTCCTTTTCCCTAGAGAATTGGGAATAACATTGAGAAACATTGTAAATATTGATGAATTTTCAGTGCAATTTGATCAATTTAAATTAAATTTTGGAGATGAAATCAAAGGGTTTGAACCTAATCAACTATTTATGAATCATATGATATTTTTTGGCTATAGTATTTAATTTACCAATACATTCCTATTCAGAGAAGAGGAAGATGGTAGCCAGAACCCTCATGAATTGTCTATTGAAAATAAACAAGAGGATATTGAAACTATTGTTAGCACCACTGAAAAACATAGACAGTGGGGAAAAGTTGTTAATGAAAGGAGTACTCGGTCTCCTTATGCTTCATAGAAAAAAAACCAACCAAAACAAATATCTTATTCAACAACACAAGAACAAAGGAAATATTCATGGGACAATTCCAATGATGGAGAAGATCATAACCCTCCAAAGGGAAGTCTTGAAAGGCCTCATAAAATCCTAGTGACCAACAAAATAAAAGTACAAGCAAGTAGAGAAGGATGAACTGAAGGTGCACCTAAAGATGATATTGTTCTTGACCACATGGACCTGGATGTGAACATTGAAGATATCAAATTTCTTGATGAAGAACATAGAGTTCAAGAAAACAAAGAATTCATGGAAACATTAGCTACACAGGAACCAATATTATTTGAGGAAGAATCCATAACATTGCACAATGCCTTGTTTGATGAAGGTTTAAATAAATAAGTATTCAAAAAAGTTCGTTCAAATAACAAAAAGTTAAGGAAAATCAAGTTTGAAACTTGACCTTAATGGAGTTCCACCGTCTAAAATTTTACAGATTCATGAAGCCACATGTGAAGCTTTAAATATGTATGTTAATGAAATGGAAAATTAAAATGTCACCTTAAAATAAAGAATCAAATAATTGGAGAGCGCTTTGATTCCTCCACCCATATTTTCTATCCCAATTGCTACAATACAGCCATGGAAGAGCTCTAATGGAATACCATAATCCATCTCAAGATTAAGAGGAACATCAAACCTACTTACTTCTGTTAGGATATATGTTGGAGAATCATTAAGAAAAGAATGTCTCTTATTCTTGAGGCATTGGAATTGGCAAATAACTTTTTTTCTTTGCGGTCAATAACTACAGATTTGAGAGAATATCTTCAGGGAGACCTTGAAAACGATGAGGAATTTTATAAAGGGGATGTTTCTAACTTTTTCATGAAATTTTCAAGCATAAGTGAGTATAAAATAAAAGAGGAGGAATTTTCTTTTTGAGTCTGTATAAAGCAACTCAAAGCATGTTGGATAAGAAGAATTGAACATTTAAAATAAATATTGGTTAATTGTGACACCATAAGTGTCAAGAGGGTAGAATCATATTTAAAATGGATTGAGTTATATTTTGGTGGAATCATAGGAGAATTTGAATACCCAAAATTTGTGTTAAATTCTATTCTTATGTCTAAGGAGAAATTTTAAGAAAAGGTGGAATTATTAAAAGTTGCATCAGTTGAGAGATTCAATAGTTTGACCAAATATTCAGAACTGGAAGCGGAACGTTGGTTATTCAATTATGTAAATAAGAATGAAGATATTGAAGATACATTAAACCAAATTTCAATTGACTTGAGAGATATGGAAAGTGAATTATTGATATAAAAGTAACACAATAAATACTTGTTGCCCCAATGAGGGATTATATTGAAAATTGGTTTAAAAATGCCTTAACCAAAATAATGGAACCAAATCAAGAAGGGTTAGTTGCAACTGGTCACAAAATTCCAACGAAGGAGATTACAAAATGAAACTTAGAAAGAAGATAACACAAGAGAGAAATCCATCACAGTAAGTGAACTGGTCATCTTTTGTAATCTCCTATTCATTATACTTCTTGTTCATGTTAGAATATTCAAGAATACTGAGAGGTGGGGGGGTAACTCAGTATAGAGTTATTTCAACAATTTTAAACTTCAATAAATACACAAACATTAACCATTAATATTTCCATTCATAATCACATAAGCTCATACACATTGCACACATATTTTTACATGGAAACCCAACTGGGAGAAAACCACAAAAAACATTTCTTAAGTAGTTTCAAGATTTTACAAGAAACAACTTGAAGGAAGCAACCACTCCCTGCATTTTCCAACACCTACTAGAAGGAGACACCAATCCCCTTGGAATATTTTAAATGATTATACAAGATCAAATCAACCTTCAAATACAATCCCAAAATCACTACTTAAATCTGCATGCAAAACTGCTCAGAACTATACATCAAATATGAAAACTTGTAAGATTCACTATGAGCTCAATTTTCTGTTTCTAATTCATAAACTTGGACCTAATATATTAGTATTTTTTATCCTTATAATGCAACAAGTGGAATTCAATTTGGACCTACCAAGCTTAAAGTATAACCATTTTATGTCAAACGCATGTTTGGGACTAGTTTCTAGATAACCCTAACTTACAACAAGTATAACTTCGTACCTCTAGTGAATCAAGATCTGAAACTTGTACCCAATATTCTTCAATATATTCTCTAAAATTACTCCAAGTTTCTATCCTTGAATCACCCCTAAAAAAATCTATAACTAAAATGGAAATATGACTTGTTATAAATAAGAAAACCCTAATTCTAAAAACCTCAACTTTTATTGAGTATAACTCCAAACTTGTAATGAGTTGACCTAAAATTTGTAACCAATATTCTTCACTATCTCATCTAAAACACCTTCAAGTTTCACTATATTAATTGTTCTATAAAATAAGTTATATTGAAAATTCTAACATGATATTCAAAGAAAAACCCTAGAACAAATTATCACAAGACTTCATCTTCCCTTTGAATTTCTCCCTTCTTCACTTCATCTTCCCTTGGAAATTCACTCCTCTATGTTGAAATTTTCTCCTCTTCCTTGGCTAGGTAGAATTGGTMTGATACAAAWTCCAAATGAGGCTCCTCTTATTTATATGAGTCTTTTCCACATGAAGATAAATAATGGCTAAGGGCTATCCATTAATAATTAGAAGAAATGAACTTTAATGGGAWKAATTCAATTTGCTATCATAACCATGTTAAAACATATTTAGAGTTAGGAATTTTTCATGTAAGAGGATGACTACTAAATTACATTCAATTTTKTTTGTTAGACCCAATATCTCTGATTAGAATTGAACCTCTCTAACCTCTCAAGGAGAAAATATAGTATATTAGAATTACATTCAATTATGTTTGAATATTAAAACATCATTGGAATGTTTCATGAATATAATTTCCACATGATTTGAACCTGAAACCTCATCGAAAAGCTACATGTTTCACACTATGTGGGATGTGACACCTAAACCACATAGGAAATATAAAAAATTGTTCATTTCATAGGTTTTGAAACATCAACTTATTCAAATTATATCAAATATTTTTCAGTATAATTTCCAAATACCTCAATACTAAAACCATTCCTATATACTATTTTGCAACATGTTTGAGCTTTATCCCTTGGCCAGAGGAGCATTCAAATCAAGTATTTCCTCAAATCCAGTTGGAATTTCCATTAATGTATGTTTCCTTAGAATGCCCAAAGAACTAAACATTATCACCATGATTTGATACCATTTTATAACATCACTGAAATTTTTCCCTTGGCCAGTAGAGCATTCAAATCATTTTTTTCCTTAACATGTCAAATTGGGTTTCAATGGCACCCAATTGTTGGCAATGCATTTGTACGTGGGAATTAACATGAATAATCATAAATCATTATAGATAATTATAAAAATTCGCGTTAAAGATCTATTAACATGATTTTCCATCAACTAACCATTCCATTAACAAAATTTGCATAAGCTACAAAATTTCAAGGAATTAACGATAGATATAATCCATATATAAACAAACAAAAAAACTTATCTTTGCTCAAGATTTCCAAAAAACCTATTGTAGAGAATCTATTCACCTCCTAGCCAAATATATCTACTCTAGATGGCACCCCCGGGCTAGATTATGTGACCATGTCAAGGGTGAAGAAAAGATACTAGGTTGTATTTCTCACTCAATCCAACTGACAAAACTTTACACTAAGACAATTGTGTCACTACATCTTACTCTAGGCACCTCAATAGCCTTCACTAGGTGACAAATTTCTTCCTCTTATCTAATCACAACACTAAATCAAGTATTTCCCTTATCTTCTACACAATCCCTTAGGAAATTCAACCCATCAAGCATTCTAGTGAAGGAAAGAGGAGTCCAATTGTTAATTTGTGTTTGGTAAACCTTGATATGGTAGTATATAGCTTTGATTTTAGTAATAAATATACAAATGGGTGTGGTTAAATGGGTTATATATGCCCTAACCTCTTTTATCACTCCATAACTACATATTTATCACCATGATCATTCTATCTCCCTCTTACTCCTATCACTAAACACTTTTTCTTTCAAAAATATTTCAAACTCCTAGTTTTCTAGGTAACATAGGATTCATCCATTGAGAATAGATCTACACATCGGACAAGAATGTGACTTTTACTGTATAGCAGGAGAAGAATATTCGAAGAAGAAAATCATAGATAATATACCTTAGTTTGAATGAATAATATGTACTCTTTCAAGAATCTAACATATTTCCTTTTTACACACATATGGTCAAAAGTGTGTAAGATTCCTCATCGAGCAAATGTCAAAAGGATAGAGATATTATAAACATCACTTGGTAAAAAGGGAAGGGTGTTATCCAAAGGATAGGTGACATTGTTGTTTTAATGGTTCTCTTTCCCAATGGAATCCTTTTCTCTTCCCCTCTTGTGGGTTCATAGCCCTCTTATGCTCCTTAGCAATCTTTTAGCGATTTTTATATTATGTTATGTTTCTTATTTTGTTCATAATTTGTAAACATAAAATAAAGAGTTATTGATCTTAAAACATGCTAAGTCCTTCATAAAGTCCCTCTTGTTTATTCCTTAGAAATGTTTTTTCTTTGTCATAGGTTCATCAGTCATTTCCATTGTTGTTCAAACTTCTTCCTCCTCCAAAATGCACCATCGTGTTCCACCGTTCTCTTTTTTCACCTATGCTTATAGTTTTTCTTGAAATACTTCAACATAGGTCTAAAGAATTTATCTAATTCATTGAATATCATCACAACCCTCACGTCCGATTGGTTCTCCATACTTAGTATATTTTCCATACTTCACTACCTCCGGGATATTTCAACTCTTTGTTGATTTTCAAGATTCATCGCGGGTCTATGCTCATTTTATAATTTCTCGCACACACATCACTCCTCCGTATGACATATCCAATTTCGATGCTTATTAATTTTTTTAAGTTTTTCCATGGGTCCTTGATCATTTCATTTACACTCTACTTACCCCTTACCCTCTCCATCCGACTGATCCATTTATAATGCTTAGTCATTTTTTGAAATCTCACTGTGATTTCATGGGTTTAAGCCCATTTCATTTTCTTTACATACATCCTCTGCCACCCGCAATAACCCATGTATCATCTTGTTACTCTCCCCAAGATACATTTAATTCAAATCTTATGGAAAATAACAAATTTTTAAAGTATTAAAAGGTTGTTATTAATGACGATATTCTCGAGACAATTCTTCATCAATTCAAATTTAAATTGTATTAATCAGTCCTTTGAAAGAAGAGTTTCAAGGTATATCATAGAAAAAAGGTGTACTTTGGTATTAAAGTTCTAAAAGGACTATATATTAATCCTCTAAATTCATTAAGCATGACAACCACAAGAAAGGAAAACTTATGTGGAGATACCATCAACACATTCGGATGAGAAGATCAAAAGTCTCAGTGGTCCATGGCATACATGTATTATTCTACATTTTTGCCTCCAGAGAGAAGTTCTAATTATATTTTGACATCAAGAATTCCTTTAGCAGGTTGTGTTCTAGAGTTTTTTTATTCCCAAGAGTTAGTTTCATGGTGTATAGATAAGTTCGACAAGAACCAAAGAATTATTTAGCTACAAGGAGAGTCCCTTATTTCTCTAACACCTTCAGTTTTTAAGAAAATGTTCAGGCTACCAGAGCAGACAATGAAATTTAAAGGTGATGAAGCTAAGGATTTCCTAAAGTCAAAGAGTGGTGGATGGGAGCTCCTGCAACAATATCTTGAAGACCCAATAGTAATGCCAGAATATTTATCAAGCATCCAAGTTAGTTCGTTAAAGAATCCATATAAAGAGATGACATGTCTATTTTCTAGGGTAGCTAGTCAAGAATCTACTACTACCATTCCTTGACTAGCTTTGCATATCTTGCATTTTGCAATTCATGAGAAAACAATTTTTCGATTGGGTGAAAATCATCTTTGGAGAATTATCTTTTCTACATGTCCTCATATCTAATCTTTGCCATTAATTATTGTCATGTTTTCAAAGGCATGAATTTACCCAAACAAGTCAATTCTAAGATTGACACTATACAAATGTGGTACCCAACCTCATGGAAACAAAAGGGCATGTATACTATTTATGAAGTGCACAATGCATTCGTTTCCTCCAAAAAACTCGTTTTTGGGTCAAATAAATCGAGACTATCTTTAGAAGCAACAACATGTGTGGATAAGAAATAAAGCTTTGAAGCAATGTAACACTTTAGTATTATCATAGTTTATTGTTCTCAAGAAATAACTTCATATATCCCATATTATGTGTCAGAAAAGATATTTGTTGTAGAAGTGTGCAGACAATACATATTTTGGGCCCATTTCTTCCATGAAAAAAAACAATTTATTCCTTTTCCCTGGAGAATTGGGAATAACATTGAGAAGCATTGTAAATATTGATGAATTTTCAGTGCAATTTGATCAATTTAAATTAAAGTTAGCAGACGAAATCAAAGGGTTTGAACCTAATCAACTGTTTATGAATCATATGATATTTTTTGGCTATAGTGTTTAATTTACCTATACATTCCTATTCAGAGAAGAGGAATATGGTAGCCAGAACCCTCAGGAAGCGTCTATTGAAAAGAAACAAGAGGATATTGAAATTGTTGTTAGCACCACTGAAAAACATAGACAACGGGGAAAATTTGTTAATGAAAGGAGTACTCGGTCTCCTAATGTTTCATATTAAAACATATGACTAGTTTCTGGATTAGTCACAAACCCTAACTTACAACAAGTATAACTTCGTACCAATAATGAATCAGGATCTTAAACTTGTACCCAATATTTGTCAATATATTCTCTAAAATTACTCAAATTTTCTATCCTTGAATCATCCCTAAAAAAATCTATAAATAAAATGGAAAGATGACTTGTTACGAAGAAGAAAACCCTAATTTTAAAAACCTCAACTTCCACTGAGTATAACTCCAAACCTGTAATGATTTGACCTGAAATTCGTAACCAATATTCTTCACTATCTCTTCTAAAACACCTCCAAGTTTCACTATATTGATTGTTCTATACAATAAGTTATATCGAAAATTTTGAGATGATCTTCAAAGAAAAACCCTAGAACAAATCATCACAAGACTTCATCTTCCCTTGGAAATTTTCCCTTCTTCACTTCATCTTCCCTTGGAAATTCACTCCTCTAGGATGAAATTTTCTCCTCTTCCTTGTTTAGGTAGAATTGGTGTGATACAAATGCCAAATTAGGCTCCTCTTATTTATATGATCCTTTTCCACATTATGGGGTGAGACCAAGGGTCACAACTTTTGGGTCGCACCTCTTCCTTAAGGATGGTTGAACTTAGGGGCTTATTTACTTTACTTTAGGGGCTTCTTCTATTGGATTTAGGGGCTTATTCACTTGGCTTTAGGGGTTTCATATCTTGGCTTTAGGGGATTATTCAATTGGCTTTAGGGGATTCTTCTCTTGGTTTTAGGGGATTCTTCACTTGAGTTTAGGGGTTTCTTCACTTGGTTTTAGGAATTCTTCAAGGCTCCATTTGTGTACAAATCAAAGTGGGCATGTGGAAACAACCACATTTTATCTCATCCTATGAGAGGCATGCTTAAAAGTTATGTCATAAGGGGACCACTTTGGATTTATATACACTTATGTCAAGGATCCTTCAAGGCTCTTCAAGGCTCTTCAAGGCTTCTTCAAGTGGACACATCACCATCAATTTTAGGGGATTTAGGGATTTTCTTTAGGGCTTATTTTAAGGTTGACATCAATGAAAACCAATTTTCCAATAGTACAAAAATCATTTAGTTGTGTATTTTCAGTCTTCTGAACACCATAAATGATCTTTGGCCATCTCCTTTTTCTTCTTTCAAGTCTAGTACAGTCACGTTACACTTTATTTTTATGGTCCACGGGAGCCCTATCCCAGTCCATTTGGATGAATGCAATATTTTATTTTAAAACAAACTATTATTTTTAAAACTCCCAAGAGAACTACTTTGGGGTGTAATTTCAATGCTTTCTCAAACTTTGAATTTCTGAGCACGATATTTTTGAAGTGCACCTATCATAATATTTCCTATTTTGAATTAAATACTCTTTTAAAGTTCTCTCCATTGAGGATTATTATATTTATTTCTTATGAATGTGAACCCAAATTTATGTATGATGTGATGGATGTGAGGATGCTTTCATATTCTAGTTTCTTTATTGTTGTATATTATTATGTATATATATATATTACTTTAGTTTGTGCAATATTCATGGTCCTCTTCTCAGGAATTATTCTTTGTGAATATATATTTTCATCTTTACTTTGTATTTTGAAAGAACTAAATATTGGGGCTTGATTTTTAGTATTCTCGATTTATAAAATTAATTTAGAACATTCAAGATATATCTTTCAGACTATAATAGAGGAGTACCACCTCTATTAAAATGTAGGGGGTTATTTTATCCTCGTGAGGTTGTTGTTTGGATCTTGACCAATCTAAACATCAAAAAGAGAAAATATACATAAAGGTACCTTAGTAACATAACACAACACCATAATCAATTCAACAAGTCAATCTAATAACCAATCATTGGCCAAGCCTTTGCATTGAGCTCTATTTTAGAAATATTTATAAATCACATTTACATATTTACATCACATGGTTGTCATAATTGAACCCATTTGACTTGACTCCAGTCAAATAACAACATTATAATACCATTTACATAATTCTTTCCAATACATTCCAAATTTCAAAGATGAGGTATTACATTTCAAGGTCTATTAAGGAATGGGAATCACCTAGTGAATAGTGGGTTGAAGTTGACATTGTGGTTGGGAATGCCATTGATGGGTGATGGGTTCTTGGAATATAATCATTATATTATGAATCGGTTTACCTTGAAACTTGTTTGGTATTGAGTAATGAGGATTTCCAACAATAGGAATTGTTTACCTTAGTTTAACTTGTCGATGAAGACAATGTTAAGGATGGAGTCCCAGGAGTCTCTTGATCCAGTCGAGTTTGGAGAGGAGCCATGAGATTTAGAAAATTTTGTAATAGATAGGATTTTACAACTAAAAATGTGTATTCATGGGTTAAAATAAATAATTAAGAAAATTGAAAAATGAAGAGCTTAAAATGGTTAAAAATATAGTTTACCACTCCCCGGGAGAGAAATTTTGACTTTAAACCATAATTCCACATACTAGAGAGCATGAAGAAAGATTTAAGGAAGTAAGAAAATTTGAAAAGATATTAGAATGGTGAATTTTTTGAGAAGCCTCAACCATAATTATCTAATACAAATTAATAAAAACACAATAAAATCAATACACACAAATAATATTGAAAAACAAAAATTTGTATAAACACAAGTATGAAAAGAGAAATGTTAGAATTATATGCAAGTTTTATATATATATAACAAAATTGTGGAGAGATAGATATGAGTTGGCCAAGTCCCCATTAAAACACAATATAGTGGGTGAGTGATCACTTTAAGAGAAGTCATCCAAAAGAGATAAGGATGGTGTACTAAAATACAAAAAACTAAAATACAAAATTACAAATATAATACATATTCACTAGAGATTGATATATATAATACAGTTTGAAATACAATAAAGTTAAGGTGTAGATAAAATAATTAGTTAGAAATAATGTTAAAGCAAATTAAGAATGCAACTTAGCTATGTGCACCCTAATTTAGAAAGTCTTGAATCCTATTTTACTATATTGGTATTGCCTTATATATTATTTTGTAATTCACTAACTTCTTTAATCACAAGAAGGTTGACATAAGATATGTGCACCCTAATTTAGAAAGTCTTGAATCCTATTTTACTATATTGGTATTGCCTTATAAACTATTTTGTAATTCACTAACTTCTTTAATCACAAGAAGGTTGAGATAAGATGATACAAACACCTTTATTATTTTAAAAGATAAAATTGACCAAAATACGGATTGTTTTGTGTCTTTTTTATTATAAAAGATGGAAAATTGATTAGATATTAATTCATAAGTTTGGTAAAATTTTTGAATGAAATGTAGTGTCTAAAAACAAGGCTATGTAGTTTCAATCTTTGTTGTTTACTCCTTAATAATTCAACCCTATAAGAATATAAGCCTTTCCTACCTTTTGAAGAGATTGTTCTTTGACGTTTTTTTCATAGTCCAATGAACAAAATCATGATGTGAATAAAATGTTTTAAACCAACATGTGATTGTGGGTGATTGGACTATTGACAATAATTGAGACAAAAATATCTCTATGGGTGTGTTCTACAAAGAACTACATCCATTCTTAGCTTAAACTCATGTTTGTACAACACAAGAAATTTTTTATACTCCAAATTTTAGGTTAGTCCAAAACATCTTGTAACAAATCAAGGGTTCAAATTACAAAGGTTGTAAAACTTAAACCAATGGAAATTATTGATTACTTTTGAAAAGAGAATTATAACAAAATTTTGAAAAGGAAGAAATGGTTAATACTATATTCTATTAGTATAAGAATTTGATGCAGTGTACTTGTTCACCATTTGAACATATTGTTTACATTAGAAATTGACATGCAACATCATACCAACTATGTAGACTATACCACTAATATTGTCATTGAATAGATGCAATATGTATTTTAAGGTCACTAGTCCATCATTATGATCCATAAGCATAACCTTCACTAAGTACAAGAAATTAAACACTAAGATACATTTGGAATCTCCATAGTCATTGACCTTGATCTAGAATCCTTCAAGGTATGCCAATAAAAGGTATGAAAATGTAGTGTTATAAGAGATTAAATGTGTATGTTAAGATTAGTGGTTCGTCACTATGATCCACAAGCACAACCTTCATCGAGTACAAGAAATTAAACACTAACATGCATTTAGAATCTCGCGGTCAATGAACTTAATCTAGAATCCTTCAAGATAGGCCCATCAAATGTATGAAAAGGTTACTAGTGTCATTTTGTCTACAATGATCACATCTTCATTATCATGCCATATATATAGGAGAGATTATTACACCATTAGAATCGAAGGAAGTATTGTATGGTGACTATTACACAGTAAACCAAAAAGGAAGAAATCACAACAATGATGGTGGAAAGAGCTATGAATAGATCTAATATTGGAAGGGGCATAAGCTTGATTTCCAATTCAATATGATGAAAACTATGGATCCAATTGCCCAAAAATCCATTCTCAAAGTCATTGAAGCTTATCTATCCGATACACATCCCAACAAGGTCAATATTAGTGTTGGTTCTTATTGTCTTAATTAAGGGAAAGTAGTGGTTCCTCAATGCAACATTGGGCCAAAAATTGTACTACATGGGAAAATCATATATGGATCCCACCTTTTGGGAGGCAATGAAGATTGATTCAAGTACACAATTGGAAACTTCTATAAATGAAAAAATAGAGGTTGTAGATATTACTAAAAAAAAGGGCAATGCTTCTTATGAGGACAAACAATGGCTAAAATCTATCCATTTATAGTTAGAAGTATTGAAGTTGAATCAAAAGAATGAAACTTAGTACCATAACCATTTTGCAAGATATTCAAAGTTTGTAATTTTTGTGTAGGTAGAGGACTACTATATTGCATTCAATTTTGTTTGTTATACACAATCTCTCTTATTGGAATTGAACCTTTGACCTCTTAAGGAGAGAAAGTAATACATTAAAACTACATTCCATTTTGTTTGAATGTTGAAACATCATTGGAATATTGCATGCATATACACTCCACAAGATTTGAACCTTGAACCTTGTTTAGAACCTACAAGTTGCACATTATGTGGGATTTAACACCTAAACCTCATAAGAAATCTATAATTTTTTTTATTTCCTAGGATTTAAAACCTTAACCTCTTCAAATCATATCGATTAAGTTTCATTACCATGACCAAATACCTCAATACTACAACTATGCTTGAGTACTATTTTTCAACATGCTTGAACTTTCGCCCTTAACCAATGGAGAAATCAAATCAACTTTTTATTCAAATACAATTGAAATTTTCATTAATGTGTATATGAATTATGTTTCGATGGTCGTTAGAAATGAATTTATATATAGAAATAAACATGCATAAACATAATAACTCGTTTCCTCTCTACCCATTGGCCCAGGCGGTGAGGGTTTAGCCTTGGATTCCCGTAGGCCTGCGCGGGAACATTCTATGTCCTCTACCCTTTATTGTTTGCAAGTTCCTCCTTCGCAATGGAGACTCCCTCATCTAGAGGTGCAACTTCAAGCCTCATATTTTCTTCTCCAAGCCTCATTTCTACCCATTCTGGATCCTCTGGTGGTCCATTGGTGTGCCCTCTCAACGCCTTTCCTCTATCTTGTTTTTTTCAAGATACCCCAACTCCTTCCATCCCTATGAAGAAGGATGTTATTTCCAAATTAGCTTGTCTCATCTCCATGACATTCATCTTCTATTTTAATGGTCTCTGGCCACGTCTTGTTCATCTTCATGACTAGATATCAAGATCTTGGTTTCCCATTTTGAAAGGTGATGTTTTCATTCACCCATGTGCTCAAGGGTTTTTCATTGTGGAGTTTGATATTCAAGATGATAAATATTTTATCTTTAGTTCCAACCCTTGGTTCTAGGGAAGTTTCAGTTTATGTATGAATCCTTCGTCTCCTTCATTTGATCTTTCAAAATATGTATTATCTTCAGCTCCTATTTGGGTTAGGATCCCAAATATACCCCTACATTTTTGGGGCTTATCCTCTCTCCATGCCATCGGTAATTATTTAGGAAGGTTTCATTTTAGAATCCTTGAAACATAAAACTACAACATATACATGTATGCTCAGATTTGTGTAGAAATGGATTTCAACAACTAGTTTCCTACTAAAATCATCTTGACGGGGGATAACTATTTGTGGACTAAAAAGATGGATTATAAAAAAAAAGCTTTGCAGTGTCGAGCCTATTTTGACACAGGAAACTTGGTAGCCCAATGACCCAAGGTTCCTAAAAAAGCTCAAAAGTAGCTAAATTCAACCTGGTGGGTTGGCTCCCACATTGATCATCAACTTATTTCGAAGGAAGAGTTTTTAGATGTTGACCATCCCAAGTGTAACACACCCCGTCCACCCACTGACCTGGGAATGTCACTTAATCAGAAACTTAGCTTAGTTCTAACAACATAATGTAACACCAAGTAATCAACTGAGGTATGTCACATAATTTTTTTTTTATGAATACGTATATACACACACATGCATACATACATATTGAATTGCATGCAATTAAACATATACATACAATGCTCTAGTGGAAGCTTCACATATAAAAGATAAACAAAAAGTTGTGTTCTGTAAAATATACGGTTTTCAGACTGATTTAACAGTGAACACATACATGAAACATATACAGGGTATATCCTTAAACATACAAATAGTTATGTTCACACAAGCAATAAAACCCATAAAATAACACATAAATGACAATGCAGCATGGAATTCAACACATAACTGGTACTTATCTTGGTAAGAATGTTACCAACTGTGTGCAGACCATCCACGAACCTCCCAGCCTTAGACTACATTGTTCGTCACTCTCAATAGTGAGTCACCCCCGAGATGGGACTAGACTCCACCTAGGAAAGGGTTTCCTAACTCGACTAAAGGTTCACAGTCAATTGGAAAGACTCCCTCTCAGGTGTTCACTCAACTATAGCCTATAGCCTCTCCTTCCCCACATGCCTGTCCCACCCAAGGAAGTGTGCCCCTTCTCTTCTCAACAGTCCTTCAGCTGCCCCACTTCCCTTCCATGGTTTCAGCAACAGGCCGAACTGGAAGTCTCAGAGTGTTGTAGCCACAGTTTATCACCTTTAGGAAATCGATCCTCAACAATTCCCTCACTTAGAGAATTTCTCACGGGTCTGAAAACCCACCTCTTCAATCTCGCTCCCTAGCTGACAGGTACACCAACAGGAATGGATATCAATTTGGTCTGGGTACGGTGGTAGGAAGATACGAGGTAGCTCAAGGACTAATGGAATGTATCATGGATAYTGGTTCTCTGGTCGAAGRAAAAATGGTAAGATTCTCCTCTTCACAATGGTAGATCCCCCTTTCACAATGGTCGATCCCTTTCACAATGGTCGATTCCCCTTTCACAATGGTCGATTTTCCTTTCACAATGGTCGATTCCCTTTCACAATGGTCGATCCCTCCCAAAGGAACTAAGTCTCGGCAATAAGTATCCATGTCTCCAAATTGACACTTGTCATGTTGGAAGCTACTCTGATACACTTGTCCACTACTTTAGGACTTAGGATAAATTAATTATCCGTACTTTATGTTTTTAAGAAATATTAATATAATATTTATTTTTCGACTTTAAGCTCTCTAACTTAGCCTTGTTCTTAACTTTAGGCCCTCCCTTTCCCTATTTGGTCGAATCTAGTCCCCCTTCTCTTTTATCATGGTCGGTCTGTGCGTAGCGATGTACTTTTATATTAATCATGAGATATATACAAAATAGGTGCTCTAACCTTTAACATCTAGGCACACTGGCCTAATTCCAAGACATAAGAATTCCGACTTATAATACTGGCTCACCAGCCTATAATGCATATTATATACACAAAGGTTCGTTGACCTTAATATTGTGTGCACTTTAGTTACTACACGTGGTATCCGCTGACCTCAAGGTTGCACTCTCTTTAGTTACTATGCATTATATCCTCTGTCTTTAAGGTTGTGCGCACCTTAGTTACTACGTGTGGTATTCAGAAATGTGCACATTACATCCCTTTACTCCGCAGTATATGCGCGCACCATGCCATGAAAGGTGTATTACAAAAATGATGTCTAAACAACTCACTAGCTTAAATATACTTGTATTATATTTACATTTGGGTTCGACCGATGGATATTACAATCCCCTCCCCTTATTTATGCACTTTCCTCAATGCATCATGTACCCATATACAACAAAATTCTCAAAATTATTCAACAATATGCAGGTATTCTGCCCGCATTGCATCCTCATGCTCCCAAGTAGCGTCTTCAGGTCCCTACCAGGTCCATTGGACCTGTACAAGCCCTATGGCTCGATTCTAGAGTTGTTTGATTTTTTCGATCCAAGATGTGCACCAGATTCACTTGGAAATCACCTTCTTGCTCCACCTGAATAACATTCCAATCAATAACATGATTAGCATTAGGTATGTATTTATTTATCAATGTTACATGGAATACATTATGAACAGACATAGATGCAGGCAATGCAATCATATAAGCAATGGGACCAATCCTCTCTAGGATTTCAAATGGTCCACAAAATCTGGCTGCCAACTTGGCACAGCTTCCCAGCTTCAGGGAACTCTTGTTAGATTTTACTTTTAGGAAAACATGATCACCCACTTTGAATTATCTATGGATTATGTTTTTATAAGCATAACTTTTCTGTTTGTCTTGGGTAGTTTTCAAATTCTACTTAATTTTTAACATCTAGTCCTCCATCTCCTTGAGCAACTCTGGCCCAACTACTATTCTATCAGCTGGATTATCTTAGCTTACTGGAGTATTGCACCTTCTGTCGTAAAGTGCTTCAAATGGGATCATTTTCAATGATGCCTGATACCCATTATTATAAGCAAATTGTACTAAATGTAGGTAGTCTTCCCATTTTGATGGTTTATCCATCACATACATTCTCAAAATATCTTATATCACTCTATTCACCCTCTCTGTCTATCCATTAGTCTCAAGATGGTAAGTTGTACTAAAGTTTAGATTCATTCTGAATCCTTTAAACAATCCTTTCCAGAAATTCGAGGTGAATTTCGGGTCTCTGTCAAACACAATCGTTTTAGGAATTTTGTGCAATCATGCCACTTCCTTCATGAAAATATCAGCAACGTCTGCTGCTTTGTGAGTAGTTTTTAGTGGAATAAAATGGGCATCTTTTGTAAGCTTGTCCACCACTACCATAATCAAATCATGTAGCTTGCCTATTCTGGGCAATCCCGTAATAAAATCCATTGTCACCACTTCCCACTTCCATTTAGAAATGGGCAAAGGTTGCAGCAATCCTATTGGGTGTCTATGCTCTGTTTTAACTTTCTGGCATTCCATACACCTAGCGATGTATTCCGCAATTTCTCTCTTCATACCTGGCCAAAATTATTAGCTCTTGACCGCTGCTACGGTTTTCTGATATCCAGGGTGCCCTGCATAAGGATCATTATGCATCTCATGCAAAATTATACGTTTCAAGTCCTGGACATTTGGTACAAAAATTATGTTCTTGTGCAGTAATATTCCATCTACTCCCAACTTATAAATATCCATCTTATGTGGTGTCTTACCTTGCTGTAGTTTTGCTATCAATTCTTTGTATTGCAGCTATATATTTGTAGCCTCCATAATTTTGATTTTAACATCAGTCTGATACATGCTGATGGCTATAGCATGAAGCTCATGCACCCTCCTACTGAGTGCATCCTCCACTTTATTTTCTTTCCCTTTTATATGCTTTATATCAAAGTCATATTCGCTTAGAAATTCTAACCATCTGCTTTGTCTAGAGTTTAGATTTGGCTAATCAAATAAATATTTCAAACCATTGTGGTTTGTTCTTAACTCAAACCTTTTTCCCATGAGGTAGTGTCTCCATTTCCTCAGGGCATGCACTATGGTTTCCAACTCCAAATCATGAGTGGCATAGTTTCTCTCATGCTCCTTTAACTTCCTTGATTCATAACATATCACAAATCCATTTTGGCTGAGGACTCCACCAAGTCCTTCATTACATGCATCTATGCATAAAATGAAATCTTCATTTGGGTCCGCAATCCTTAGTATTGGAGCACTTGTCAATAATTGTTTCAAATGTTGGAAACTCCTTTCACAGTATGACATCCACTAAAACTTCATACCTTTTCTTTGCAATGAAGTGATTGGGTGTGCTATCTTCGAGAATCCTCCAATGAATCTCCTGTAGTAGCCTAAAAGGCCCATGAATGATCTTACCTCTGTCACATTCTTTGGTGCTGGCCATTATCTAATGGCTTCAATCTTCTCATGGTCCACTGCTATCCCATCTTTTGAGATGATATGCCCCAAATAATGAATTTGTTTCTGATAAAATGAGCACTTCCTCAATTTGGCATACAACTGATGCTCCCTTAATACTTGCAACACCATCCTCAAATGATGTTCATGCTCTTCTTCTTAGATTATATAAGAATTTCATCCAAAAATACAATGACAAACTAGTCTAAATATTCTCAGAAAACACCATTCATTAAGAACATGAAAACAACTGGTGCATTTGACAACCCAAATGGCATCGCTGTGAACTCATAATGACCATACCTTGTCCTGAAGGTGGTCTTGTTGATATCCTCCTCCTTGATTCTTACTTGATGGTATCCCGATCTGAGATCTATCTTTGAAAATATCTTTGCATCCTTCAATTGATCAAAAAGATCATCTATCCTTGGTAGAGGATACTTGTTCTTTACAGTCGCTTTATTCAACTATCTGAAATCAATGCACAATCTTAATGTTCCATCTTTCTTTTTCACAAACAATACTGGGGCACCCCAAGGTGATACACTTGGGCGTATATACCCCTTATTCAAAAGTTCTTCAAGCTGCATTTGCAACTCCTTCAATTATGGTGTACTCATTCTGTAAGGAGTCTATGACATGGGAGCTGCCCCTAGTGTCAGATTTATAGAAAAATCGAGGTCTCTCCTTGGGGGTAGTCCTGGTACTTCCTTCAATACATATTCAAACTCTTTCAGGACTACACAATTCTCCAAATTTGTCACCTTGTCTTTAGGTGTCTCTTCCATATGAGCTGCAAATATTTGACATCCTCTTCTATAACATTTCTTTAACTACAATGCTGAAATTTCTCTAACGGTTACTTCCCTGGGAATTCCCTGCACTTTCCTTTGGTTCCCTTCTTCATCCAAGCAAGTAAATTCTTTGTTATGACAATCCAATAGAGCATGATGTGGTTCCAACCAATCCATCCCAATTAAACAATCATAGGAACCTAAGGGTAAGATATTCAAATCTGCCTTGGTGTTCAGTCCATTCATGTCCATGAGACATGACTTAACCATCTCATTAACCTTTCTTTTGGTTCTTGTAGCCAACTGTACCAACCAAGATTTTCCATGCCTGCTTCTTGGCAATTGGAAACTTTCTACCATCTTAGGATCTATATAACTATAACTAGCTCCTGAATCAATCAAAATAGCCATGGTTTGGTTGTTAATCATACCTTCCACTTCAATCATGTGTGACTAATATTATTCTTGCTTGTTATCCAAGGCTGCATAGATACTTGGCACATTTTTGCCCATGTCCTCCTCTATTTCATCTTGTTGTACATTATAAACAGTCCTTCCTTTTTCACCTATGTGGGGACAATCTCTGAATCTATGATCTCCTTTACAACCCCAACATTGAATAGGTGG